>JARHVA010007379.1:525000-547500 GCA_037957365.1 Torreya grandis
CTACCCATATGGTATGTCCTATTAAGGACTGTACTTGTTTATCTATATTATTTTTGAAATAAATAATATGTTAGACATTCATTACAAATGTTTGATGGAATAAATGTATGTAATTTGATTATTTCTATATTTAGCATGTTTTATGCTTACTAATAGGAAGTAATCCATTTTAATCTATTGGTTATAGTTTAAATTAACCAAATCTCCTATTGTTGGTAGTAAATAATTTGGAGATAGACTTCCATATCTTACTTAACATCACCAATACAAGATGAGGGTAATCTAATCAAGTGGTGTGTATGAATTTGAATGATCCTATAGATCATTAACTATTTGAAAACTTTCAACAAAATAACGTTTATTTAAACAATGTCATTTCATATGTTTGATTTACATGCTTGTGAGATATCATGTTAGAATGTATTTTATTTATGGTACACATCATGTTTTAGAAATATTACAACACATGTCTAATATTTTATCTCTTTGGATTATTTCACCATCAATCTATTCCCATCCATGAAGGGAGGGCCATTCCCTAGTTGGGGGATTATGTGGGGGATCAATGGTCTATGGTTGGTGTGAAAAAATGCTCTGATGATGCTCTCTCTCCCCATAATAGTACTTCATGGAGACTACACTTGAGATTACCATAAGATAATAGATTTATTTATGACTCATGCTCCTCAGATCCTTGTATCTTGTATTTACTTATTATGGTGACATGATTCTTGATGAAAATGTAATAATTATGCATATGTATTTAAACAATAGTGGCTATAGCATTTCTTCAACAATGGCTGAAATTGTGCAATTACTTCTTTGGAAATTTTGAAGTTAAAAGTGTAAATCAACTTTGTACTTTATTTGCATATTTATTTTCTTCACGATCAGTAACTAGATAAATTATTATATACCTAGATAATGGTTAACATATCCATCATATATAAAATTATGATCACTAATTATATTCTCATGTTGAATTCTAATATTGAGTACATGAAATTAAAGTTTTTATGTTTTTTAATGTTATTATAGTAAATCCTAGTGGGGATGTTACATTCTGGTATTAGAGCTGTAACTCAAACTCTAAGACTTAATGAGTTCACTAATGTTATCTTATCTTTCTATTTACTAGAAATGAGAATGGTGCAAGCTAGAGCAGCTGGAGAGGGTCCTTTGAATGTCAATGATAATAACCCTCTATTTTATCCTAATCAATTTACCACTGAGTAATAAATAAATTTGGATCAGATTCTCATAGCAGTGAATGAAACTAGGCACCAAATTATATCCCTATAATAGGAAGTTCATGAACATGAGGAGGAAGCACATCAAGATGTCCCTAAAGATCATCCTACTGAGATTAAGATCCCTCTAGAGTAGAGGTATGGGGAAGTGACTCAAGATGTGAAAGCTCATGTAGTTGGATAATTAGTTAGAGATATGAAAAGGTGAATCCACTTAAGTTTTATGGAACCATTATGGGAGATAGGGATGATGTATGGTTGACTAAAATGGATAAGTATTTTGAGATTCAAAATTACTCCAAAGTCACTAAATTAGTTTGGGGACCTTACTAATTAGTTGGTGAATTAGCTACATAGTAGACCAAAAAAAAGTTGGAAATGAATATTAATTCTACTACCACCACATAGGATTGGTTCGTGACATTATTTAGATCACAATGGTTTCCACAATAATAATTTGATCAAAAGATTACATATTTTCATAATCTTAAGCAATGAGACCTAATGGTAAATGAATATTGGGAACAGTTCACTAAACTTTTGAAATATGTAACTCAGTATCGACAAATGAGAGGTTCAAAATTATGAAGTTAATCATGGGATTAAAACCTTAGATTGATGGTGAGGTAGATGTTCATGGACCATAAACCATAAATCAAATCTTTGAGAATGGAATAAAAGAGGAACATAAGTTGAAATATCTTGTACAAGTCAGAGATAAGTTTAATAAAAAGTTTGGAGGTTATAAACCAAATTTCAAGAAAAATAACTGGAAGTAGAGGAGTGGAGACTCTAAGAGTTAATTCAAAAATCATAATAATAGATTCAATAGTGGTTCAAGTAACATGAAATTGGGCAATGGTTTCAAAGGTAATTTTAAGGGAAACCAACAATCTGATAGAAAAAGACCACTTGAAGGTTACTTCATTTATGGAGGTAACCATTTTGATCATTAGTGTACCCAAGATAAGTCAAAGAACAAAGGTTCTTCTCCATAATAGGAAATGTTTCAGAAATAGATACATGTAGTAGTTGATAATCAATAAGTTGAATTCTAAGATTTACACATAAAACTATTAGGTATTTTGTTTGAACATCTAGTTTCTATTTTGATACCAATGGGGGCTACTAAATGTTTTATAGCTCTTAGAATACTTAATAAGTTATCTATAAAATATAGACTAATGACAAATGTATGGTCGATATAATATGGGAATGAGTCAAAGGTTAAGGTTGATAAGTGTTTAGATGAAGCTGAGATTAGGTTACCTGAATTCACAATAATAGTATATCTTTATGCAGTACCACTAGGGTCATATGATGTGATCCTAGGATTCAATTCTCTTGTGAAGCATAAAGCCAAGGTGGAATTATATCTAAAGAAGGATGAGTGTAAATATGATTTTGGAAATCAGACACAAATTTAGGGTGAGAAAAAAGAGTTGAGGCTTAGGTAGATTTATGCAATGCAACTCAATAAGACTCAAGGTAATGGATGCCAAGAATTTATCGTCAAGATAAATGAAATGGAGGAATATAAGGAAACATACTTTAAAGATTATCCTTTTCTTAGGAATTTCATGATGTGTTTCCATTGGGATTGCCAGGATTGGATCCCAAATGTGAGTTTGATTTCTCAATTGATATCATACCTGGATCGAAACTATAGTCTAAGGCATCGTATAAGATGATAACCACTAAATCAATTGAATTTAAGACTCAAATCTAGGATTTATTATCAAAAGAGTTGATTAGACCCTGAGTGTCATCATGGGGTGCACCAATTATCTTAATTAATAAGGATTACACTCTTCACCTTTGTATTTATTATAGAATGTTGAATAAGGAAACAATAAAAAACACATATCCTATACCTCATATAGATGATCTTTTATATCAGATGTAATGGGAAAAAGTATTTTTTAGATTGATATTAGAGCAAGATATCATTAGATAAGGATAAGAGATGACAATATTTCAAAAATAATGTTTAAAACTCATTATGGTCACTGTCAGGTCATAGTGTTACCATTTGGTTTGCCAAATGCTCTAACAACATTTATGAATCTCATGAATAGTGTTCTCAGAGGCTATATAGAGCACTTTGTCTTGATATTTATAGATGACACTCTTATATATTATAAAGATGAAGAAGAGCATCTTCAACATATGGAACTTGTTTTAAAATGTTTTTAAAAGCACAAATTATATGGAAAGTTGTCCAAGTGTGCATTTTTCTAAAATAAAGTGAAATACTTGGGACATATTATCTCTATGGATGGTATTTTAGTAGATTCAATAGAGATAAGATCCATTATGGAGTGGCCAATACCAAAGAATGTCCATGTGATAATAAGTTTCATGGGATTAGTAGCCTATTATAGGAAATTCATTCTAAATTTTTTTAAGATGGATAATCCGATTCCCTCTTTATAATGGAAGAATAAATTTTTTATCTAGTTAAGTAAGTGGGAAGTAGTTTTTTAGGAATTAAAAAGGAGGGTCACTTCAAGACCAGTGCTAAGATTTATCAATCATAATGGTCAATTCTTAGTGATCATAAATGCATTTGGGGATGGAATTGGATGAGTTCCTATGCAGGATGGTGTAGTGGTATCCTATAAATAAAGTAAATTAAAGCCTTATGAGTTGAACTATGTCCCCCATGGACTATAACTTGTAGTAATTATGCATGTTTTGCACGTTTGGAGGCATTATTTATTGGGAAAACCATTTTAGCTCAAGACTAACAATTTGGGACTCAATTACATCTTCACCCAACCAAATTTAAATGCTCATCAAAGGCACTAGTTAGAGTTATTATTTGATTATGATTTCAATATTAATTATCAAAGGTAAGGAAAATAGAGAAGTTGATTCCCTAAGCTATAAGAGGTACATATCAGTCATGTATACTATTAGGAATACTTTTAGAGATCAAGTGATCAAATTATCATTAGGAGATTAATTCTATGATTAGGTTAGGTAAGCATTGTCTAAGAAGGATTATAATCCTAGGTGTAAAGGATTCAAAATAGAGAATGGTGGTCTTTTATGATATAATGGAAGGATGTATGTTCTAGATAGATAAAATTTAAGGATAAAAGTGCTATAATAACTATATAATATCCCATACTCAAGACATTTAAGAGTAACCTAGCTCATAAAAGAGCTTAGACCACTCTATTTATATAAAGGAATCAATAAAGATGTAATAAACTTTGTGTCTCATTGTTTGGAATGTCAGCATGTGAAAGCTAAACATGTGCATCTATCTATATTGTTATATCCACATGATATACTAGAATGAAAATGATAGGTGATTAGTATATACTTTGTCCAAGGTTTACCATTGTCATGGAATAGGTATGATATGATCCTAGTAGTAGTTGACAAATTAACCAAGGTAGCTCATTTTAATTTGGGAAATTTGATTGATAATGCACAAAATCTTATGAAGAGATTTGTAAATGAAGTATATCAGTTGCATGGATTTACATAGAATATCATTTCAAATCATGATCCAAGGATGACTTCTAGGTTTTGGTTGACTTTGAATTCAACTTTGGGTATGGAAATAAACTTTAGTACTACATATCACCCATAGACTAATGGTCAAACTGAGTGAGTTAATCAGGTTTTAGAGGATCTCCATCATATACATTACATGGATCAATAATACAAGTGGGATGAGTACCTTCCATTAGTTGATTTATCTTAAAATATGTAATACCAATCAACTTTAAATATGTCATCATTTGAGGCATTATATGGTAGAAGGTGTCAAACACCAATCAATTGGGATATATTAGAAGAAAAGATAGTCTTTGGACCTGAGATGTTTTGAGAAATGGAATACCAAGTCAAGATAATTAGGCATAGGTTAGACATGGCCAATGATAGACACAAAATTTATGATGATTTGAAAAGAACAGCTAGGTAGTTTTTAGGAAGTGATAAAGTGTTTCTATGTGTTAAGCCTTAGAAAAGCTCAATTAAATTCTAGAAGTCAAAAAAAATTTCACCAAGATATGTGGTATTATTGGTGTTCTATATTTTCACCCTAGTTGAGTAATGGTATTGTTCAGATATTAATACTCAAATATAGTCTAACATGGGACTGATATTAGGCTATGGGTATCTTAATAATGGATTAGACCTCTAGAGAAGGTTTACATCCTTCAATATCTATCACCTAAACTAACACTTTCTTGGAAAAGGGAGAGAGAATAATAATAATATATGAAATCATGTAAATGGGGTGATGCACCAGTAATTAGAACACTTATATTTTGCACAAAACATACTATGAGACACACTCAAGACCAAAGAATATCAATATCACATAAATATTTCAAAATAAAGCATGAATCAATTATTAAAATAGTATGAGAGGGTGGATATCCACTTTCAAGATAAATAACAAATTTTATATTACACTTATAATGACTTGTGAGAACTATCAAGCACTTCATGAAGGGGAGAAAACTTAGACATAGATAAGGAAAATACATTCACTTATCTATAATTCATGAATTCATAGAACACACTTCAATCTAGCTTGGAAAATGGTGGAATTTAGTCTTTATTGCATCAAAAGGTGCCACTGTAGAAATTTTGGCATAGCCTAAGCAAGCCAAACATAATATTCTATTTACCTAAAAATTGCTAGAGATTTCTTTCTAAAAACTTTCAAAGAGTTCTACATGTGGTATAAGTTGAAACATATATAGAAAAAAGGAAGAGAGAGGGAACTATGATGTATTATCACAAGTTCAAAGATCCTGACTCATGACCTTATCAATAAGGAACAAATTTTGTAAAACAATTAAATGCCTATTTCCCTTATCTAACTATTAGGTCTATTCTTATAAATCCATGTTATTATCTATCTAATCTGCTGATGAGGATTGTCTTAGAATAGATAGAGTTATGCCACATCTGCTTTGGGTGGCCATAGATACTGTTATATCAAAAATATGACCATGTGATAGGTAAGACAACTCTTCATGATCATGTTTACATCTGTATTTTCTTTAATATTGAACACATGTCCATTCTAGGTGAAAACCAATCTAATTAATGGTTTTCACATAGTCATGATATTTATGGAAACTTGAAAACTATTTGATCCTACTCAAGATCTAATAGTCCATCTTTGATCTCTGTATTTAGTCCAAAATACCTATTTTACCTATATAAAGCTATGTTGGTAATGCCTGGTCCCATGAGATTAACCTAGATCATGCTCGAGTTATGGTCCTCTTGTTTTTAGCTTCCTCGAATCGAAGAATGCCTTATCAAATTTCATTAAAAATGTCTTGGGCTTGCCCTTTGTTTATTATCTATCATAATCTAACTTAGATCATTGACATGTTGATCCATCTCACTCTGTTAGACCTTTCTTGTTTGGATGAATTCTAATCATCGATCTTGTGCCAGCTAAACACACTATTGACACTTGTCATGCATTCATTTGCTTTTAAGATTCTCTAAGCCCTTTGAAATCCATTTTCCATTAGACCTAAATGTATGATCAAAATCATGCCATTAGATTACTTAGGACCTATGGTTTGAAATCAAAAAACTAATTCACAAAATCAAATTTGATATTTATGCTCCCATAATTTAACATCTGTGTAACCATATTTGATGAAAGTGCACCCATCATATTTAAACTACAATTGATTTTTTCTGTCTTAATTTTGACGTTTACATAGATTTCACATATTTTTTGACCAAATTTGAAGGCTTGGATCTAGAAGTGAAAAGGTCACAGAGGCACCAAATTTATAAGAGATATTCTTGATACTAAAAGGATTGTGACCACTTGATCCTCTAGTTGCATGAGATTTATAAGAGGAGATAAAAAAATTTAAACAATTTGGTCTTTGTATTTTTTTCATGACATCTTCATGACTATCTTGTTCATTTAAATCTTGATGGCTATTCACCAAGGCTTAAATTTGACACTTGCATGATCATCTTGCTCGATGTGACCAATTTTAAAACTGCATAAGTTAAGCTAGAAAGCTCACACAAACTTGAAACTTGTAAGATATGTTCTTAGCATAAGGGATCTTATGGCACTGTAATCATATTGCTTTGAAGAACTTTTGAGTTTATTTATAAAATATGCAAATAAATTGGATCATTTATTTCCTACATGATGTCCTGGCAATGGTATGGTTCCTCAAATTTGCATAGTCCATCTTTTTCTCAATATTTCAAGGCTCTGATGATATTTTAAGGCTTGTGCAACATGGTTAATGCTCTCAGATGCTTCAGAAACCATTAAGCCTTCTTAGACCCTTCATCTACAATTATAGACCTATCTCTTGAAGATCAATTAGATCACACTTTAAGGTTACTTAAAGTGTTTCAAAATATATATGATCTCCACTAGAGGTCTATCTTCTCTTTAAGGCATTAATTCACTCTTCAATCAGGATCCTACTCTTCCATTGGACTTTTGGACTAGGCACATTTTGGGTATGTAGACCTAATTTAGTTAACATCTTTGGTGACTTGGCTAGGAAACATGCTTGACATGGTCAATGATATCCTTTTGACTTGCAAAGACAAAGAATTCTAACATATAGGGAAAGAAGTAAATGTGAAATGGAAACTAAACTAATAAATAAAAGGCAACTAACTTATAAAATAACTATGAAATAGATCACTTATTTGGGACAAAATAGAAACAAACTAATGTGTTAGAAAAACACTTAGAGAAAATCCAAAACAACTAACTATATATAGGGGACTTAGCTTATTCAATAGCAATGCTTTATATGTATCCCATTAACTGGGATAGGAAGCTCTTCACCATCATCCTTGTGAGTTGGAAAGCATTTTGGTATTTTCAACTAGAGACTATGTATGGACCACTCTAGAGAGAGTCAAATTTTTTGTACCTTCTTGGCTTAGATTTTTCCTCATCCCACTTGAGGACCAAATCTCTTTCTTGGAAACTTCTTGAAGAATATCCTTTATCATAAAATTTCTTCACCATTGATTGATGGCCTTCCATGGAAAACATGTATTGATGCCTTGTCTCTTCTAGCTCCATGAGCTCATCATATATTATTTTTATTGGATCATTCTCCAAAAGCTCAAGTTGATGCATTAATTCCAAAGTAGGGAATTCAAGAGAAATAGGCATTTTTGCTTCCTTACCATATACTAGCTTGTATAGATAATTGAAAATGACCTCTTATAGGTGATCTTGTTAGCCGACAAAGCTAACTTCAATTTGAGATGCCATGATCTCTAATTGTCTTCAATAGTTCTCCTGGTGATCTTTAATAAATTATTGTTAGTGGACTCGGAAGGCCATTGCCTTGTGGATAATAGTTTGATGAGGTACTAAGAAAAACACTATGTTAAACTTCCCATTAGCTGATCTTAGACCATACAAAATCCATAACATTATCATAAATTATAGTTGAAGGGACCCCAAATCTGGTAAGAAAACCTTCATTTAAGTCTATAACAGTGGTTTCATTAGCTTCTTTTTAATGATACTTCCTCTATCCATCTAGAAAAATAATCTGTGGTAGTTAGGATCCACTTGTATCTTGAGATTGAAAGAGGATTAATAAGACTAATAAAGTCAAATACCCATTGAAAAAAGGGTTGATTCACTAAAATTGGTTGGAGAAGTAAGGCTGTAAGCTTCACATTTCCAAAAAATATGGCATGCTATCTACATTTTCTAACCCATGTATGACAATCACCAAATAAACTTGGCCAATAATACCCACCTCTTATTATATTATGGGTTATGATCCTTGTTTAATAATTTCCTCCACCATCTCCATCATGGAATTTCTCAAGTAACCTCTATGTTTGACCTGGTTTTATGCATCTTAGCAACATGCCATTGATATGTTTTTTGAACAACACATTATCAACAAGAAGTAAAGAAATTGATTGCATATCTAAAATATCTCCTCTTTGAAGATGTTAGATGAGAAGGATAAACACCATATTGAAAGTATCTTACCATATATTGGAACTATCTATAAGATGAGTTGTGATTAGTTGTAACCTCTTGAGCATTTGACACAATAACCACCCCATTAGACTCTTACAAGTCTTCAACTAGGTGTTCACAAAGTCCTTTACCTCTAACAAGCTTAGTGACCTTGATATTACATCATATTCCATGACCTTATTTGTCTAACTAGCTCTTTTATCATTTATATCCTTGTTTACGAGGAAATATTTGACACTTGGATGTGTAACCAAAAAATTTATCTTATTATTAGACAAGTACCTAAACTGTTTAAGAGACCTTATGATTGAATGTACATGTTTTTAAATAAAATAACACCTTGTTTCATATTCTTCTAAGCCTAAAATGAAGAAGGCAATTGGCTTCTCTAAAGTCTCTTTATTTTGATACATGAGAATACCTAAAATTGTGTCAATGGTAACATAGGTGTATAAGAAGAAATCTTTTATGAAGTCAATATTCAGGAGTGTAAGAGCACTAGCTATAACTTTCATGATCTCTTCAAAACTTGTTACTCCTTCCTTGGACCAACTAAAACTCTGACCCTTCTTTAGTATGGCTATGAGTGGCCTAGCTAAATTAGTAAAATTTTAAAATGTATCTCCTTATGAAATTGATCTTGACTAAAAATATTTGCAAGGATTTATTATGCTTAGGTAAGGAAATTTCAAGAATTGAGTCTATCCTATCAATATCTATACTTGTACCCTATTTTGAAATTACATGTCCAAGAAGCCTACCTTCATGAATAGAGAAAACACACTTTTTTAGATTCAAAGACACTCCAAATTGTCTACATCTTTCAAACACTTGTCTGAGGTGAATCATATGCTCATTTACACTATTATAGAACACTCTCATGTCATCTAGCTAAACAAGCATAAATTTGTTGAGGAGACCCTGAAATGCCATGTCCATAGCTTTATGAAAATTTACTCCAACATTAGATAAACTAAAAGGCATATTTATGTATGCAAATGTACCCTACTTTGTGGTAAAGGCTATTTTGAATTGGTCTTCTTTGACCAAAATATGGTTATATCCATTATATACATCCAACAAGGAGAACCTTTTTGAACCTACAACTAACTATAGAATTTGTTCCATTGATGGCAATGGATAATGGTATTTAAGAGATGCCTTGTTAAAGTCATGAAAGTAAACACATAGCCTTATTTCACCTTTATTTTTATGCATATGGAACAAGATTTTCCATCTAGGTTGAGTGCTTAATTGAAAATATTATAGCTAACTCAATGAGCTTATATAGTTCAGATCTCATCAAAGGTTCAATCTTTAGGTTAATTAGCCTTTGTCTTTGTCTGATTGACCTAGTCTCATCTTCTAACTCAATGGTATTTTTATCTAGACTTGGATCAAATCCTTTAAAGTCATTGTACTACTATGTAAAAAACATTTACAAAACTTGAACATTACTTAATGAATTTTTCTTTCTCTGAAGATGTGTAAACTTTGCCCAAGTTTAAGCTCTTGCTTATGGAAATATCCACATTTATATAGTGTTATTCCTTGGTTGATAAAAAAAAAATTATTTCCTTAATTCATCATCTCTGATGAATATGTTTTCAAGGGTGACTAACCCTTTAGGAAACTTATTTGTCTTCAATTGCACAATTTGGTCACCATACTACTGCAAGTGCTTATCTTAGTTTCTTAAGGAGAATTTAGCTTCGTCTTATAAGAATATGATGACATGACTATCATTTTCAAATAATTTCCAATTTTCATGGTTTTTTGGGATAGAATGTCTCATAATTACCTTGATGTCTGATTGAATCTTTTCATTCTTTATGTCATCTAGAATATTGAAATATGACCTAATGGCAGCCAACTTGTCTACATGCTTGTTCTTATTTCTTGATATGGCTTGAATATTAAAAGATTGAAATTATTCATCTAGGTCCCATACTCTATGTTTATAGGACCTAAGAAATGGATTTTTACATACATTAAGTCCCCTTACTTGGTGAACTATTGGTTCACTATCACCAAGGACTTGTAAAGTACTAACCTTCATCTTTTTTGCCCATTGCGATACATGCACTAGTGTTTCATAATCAGTAAAATTATTAGAACAACCAAAATGAAACTTGAGAGAAGAGAAATACATTTTATTGGATGGATAAATTAATACCATTCTAGATCTGGTGTCATGTTTGTTCCTGGATCCATCAAAATATAGTTGCCACATGCCATCACTAGGTTGATCATCTTTCATAAATGTTGGAATTGGTGCATCATTTTCATGAAGACAATAGATATCAATTTCTTCTTCTTCAATTAAATTTTAGGGATCATTTCCATGAAAATAAGATGATCATTCATCAATTAAAATATCTATGACTCCATCTAGAGGTGATTTGGTTTCCACCTCACTATTTTCTAATACCTTGTTTGAGATAACATAATTAGTGTTCACCATACTTGGAATATATGGCTCCAAATGAAATACTGAAATAGGTTTAGAATGTATTTTTAAATTAATAACATACCTATTCCTAAACATTAATTAGGTCTAATTAGCTAAAAAATATACTCCAATCTTTGAAGTAAAGTCTCTTGACAAATAAATGGAAAAATAGGGAGGTAAGTCCACTACAACTACATCTTACTAAATAATAACATTAGGGAAAGCATGTAATTTTAGATTTAGATATTTTATTATTCATAATGCCTTTGTTGGTGACCCATATAATTATAATAGTCCTTTGGTATTTGGCTCAAAGACAAGACCAAGATTGTTTGTTATTTTTTTGGGCATGACAATGTTGCTAGCCCCACTATCTACCATAAAACTATGGACTATGTAGTTACCAAATATCAAAGAGAGATAAAAGGAAGGGTTTTTTTTTTAATTTGACATTAGTTTTTTCCACCTTTGTCATGTTATATACCTACTAATCAAGTTTCTTGATTTGTTGGTCTAAATTAGCCAATACAACTCCTTGTTTCTCAATTGGTTATTTAAATACCTTAAGATCTAAAAGATCTTGAATAAGCATGTCCTTTTGTATTGGAATGGAAAGGGAATCCCAAATGATAATGAAAAAAATTGATTTATTAATTTTATCTATTATGTTTAATGAGGCTCCTCTAACCTTTGGCGATAAATTTTGAGCCACTAGTTTTTCTCTAGTTAGGGGCATTTGGGGAACCTTCTTTGCCTCTACATTCTAACCCTTTCATGCTATAGGAAAAAAAATTAATCCTTGACACTCTTTGAAATAAAATTAGGAACACTATAAGTATTTATCACATCTTGAGCTTCCTTAATTGCTCTTCTTTTATCTCTATTTAGAGCTACAACTTGACCATTTGTGTTGTTAGTTTCACTATTATAGCTGAATACAATATGATCATCCAATTGCCAATTAACATTGATAACATTAGGTTTCTATGGAACTTGTTGAGATTCTCCTTGGAATTCCATATTCATGTAGTGATACTGACCACCTTGACAATATAACTCTTCTTGTGTCATTTATGGCATAGTAAGATCTTGTGATACCAAGGCTTGATTTTAAGTGTCATTTGGATTGGAAGACTGCCAACCTAAATATTGCATCAAGTTATTTTGAGTAACAATATATTTTTAATTGGAAAGTAAATTAGGATCAAGGGTTGAATATGGCTTAGTTTGGGTTAAGGATCCTTGATTTTGATAAGGTTGCCTATTGTCTTTGAAAACTTGATAGGGGGTCTTTGGTTATTAAAGGACTGATAAGTGTTCTAGTTTTGCTATTGATAATGTCTACCTTGGTACTAATATCTTTTGAGTTGAACAATATCATTTCTAAAATCTTGTAACACACTTTTTAGATCACCAATCTCATTAGCTTGATTAGGATGGGCTACAACTTGGACTTTAGTGATGTAATAGGATCTATAGATAAAATTTGGGGAACTTGAGGAGGAAGAACATGTTGAAATACTATAAATATGGGAATTAGAGGCCTTAGATCAAGTTTACTAGCTTGTATTAAGCTATTTTATCCTCTTATTGTAATTTCATAAGCATTTATCAAGGTATTACCACCCATAGACTATATCATGATGATTATATCAAAATTAAGGACCTTAAGATAGTACATAAATGCATACTCTAAAGATGGTATAATTAATTTAAGGATCCTATTCCATGTATTTTGGAATCTGAGGTTAAAAT
Source organism: Torreya grandis (assembly GCA_037957365.1). NCBI lineage: Eukaryota > Viridiplantae > Streptophyta > Pinopsida > Cupressales > Taxaceae > Torreya > Torreya grandis. The sequence continues at coordinate 538,457 of JARHVA010007379.1, forward strand.
CATACATGAACTCATGGGGGTACCTTTGTATGGTAGTCAATTAATCAACTAAAGATAGATGATCAAACTCGTCTTCAAATTGCCTAACTAAGGTTTGAACTTAACTCATCCCAAGTAGAAATGGAGGTAAAAAGAAGGTTCATATACCATTGCAATGCTTTTCCTTTCAAGGAGGCATCAAGTAGTCTAATAGACACATTATCTTAAGTAACATTATGAACAAAACATATATTGGCAACATCTTGGATATGATCAATAGTATTAGTTTATCCCATTATACTAAGAATAAAGGGATAATTTTTAAGGAAGACATAGTGATGCCATCATATTAGGATAAATTTAGGGGACTACCCCTATTAAATGGAGAAAACACTTGATTTTTGATAGTCATCTGGGAAAAAAGGATTTAGTTTATGGGGACAATAAATTAGACTAAAACAATAGGTTGACCAGAGCATGAATGTTTATTTTGAGGATAAGGTCTTGTACTATTGAATCTTGATATTTTATAAGAAGTAGAAGGCAATTTAATATGTTCAAAAGGAGTACCTTTATTGATGTTCTTATTGTAACTTTTAGCATGAAAACACTATCTGAAAGATGTTATGAACTCTTTAACTTGAAGTATCTTAAAATTTTGATGATGGTATATGTTTACTCCTTTTGTAATTTATTCCTCTCAATATTAAAAATTAAATTGTGCCAAAGAATTTGGGTCCCATTGGGCATGTCAAAACTATTAGTGTTCTATATTTTCACCCTAGTCAAGTAAGGGGATTGTTCAAATCTTCCTACTCAAATCTAGTCCAACATGAGACTGATCCTAGGCCATGGGTATCATAATAATGGGCCAGACCTATAGAGAAGTCTATCTTCCTTTTGGATGTATCACCTATACTAAACCTAAACTATCACTTGATTGAAAAAGGGAGAGATAATAACAACAATATATGAAATCATGTAAATGGGGTGATGCACCAGTAATTGAAACACTTATATTTTTCATAAAACATACTATGAGACACATTCAAGACCAAAGAGTATCAATCTCACATAAATATTTCATAATAAGCCATGAATCAGTTATTAAATTAGCATGAGAGGGTAGATATCCACATTTAATCTAAACAACAAACTATAAATTGCACTTATAATGACCTGTGAGAACTATCAAACACTTCATGAAGGTGAGAAAACTTAGAAATAGATAAGGAAAACACATTAACATAACTAAAATACATGAATTCATAGAACACAATTCAATCTAGCTTGAAAAATGGTGGTATTTAGTCTTTATTGCATCAGAAGGTATCAAAGTACAAATTTTGGCATGGCCTAAGAAAACCAAAGAATAATAGTGTATTTATCTAAACATTGCCAATGATTTCTTTCTAAAAACATTCAGAGAGTTATACATGTGGTAGAAGTTTGAAAATATATAGAAAAAAGGAAGAGAGAGAAGGAACTATGATGTATTAGCATAAGTTCAAGGATGCTGACTCATGACCTTATCAATAAGGAATAAATTTTGTAAAAGAATTAAATGCCCATTGCCTTTATCCAACTACTAAGACTCTTCTTGGAGCTCTATGTTATTATCTATCTAATTTGTTGATGAGGACCATGTCTTAGAATTGACAAGGTTATGCCACATCTAATTTGAGTGGCCATCGGTACATATTTATCAAAATATGAACATGTGAGAGGTGAGACAACTCTCCATGATCACGTTTACATCTATATTTGCTTCAATATTCAACATAGGTCCATTATAAGTGAAAACCAATCTAATTATTGGTTTTCACATAGTCATGATATTTATGGAAACTTGTAAACTATTTGATCCTACTCAAGATCTATTAGTCCATCTTTGATCTCTATATTTGGTCCAAAAGACTTATTTTACCTATATAGATCTTTGTTGGTAATGCTTGGTCTTGTTGGTTTAACTTGGATCATGATCAAGATATTGTCCTTTTATTTTTATCTTGCTTAGGTCATAGAATTCCCTATTGTATTCCATCAAAAATGTCATAGGCTTGTCCTTCATTCTTTTCAAAATTTGACTCAGATCATTGACATGTTAACCCATCTCACTCTATTAGATCCTACTTGTCTAGATGAACACTGATCATTGATCTTATACCAATTGAATGTGCTATTGACACTTGCCATGAATGCATTTGATTTTGAGATTTGCTGACCCCATTGACCTATGATCACTACTATATTTGAATGTATGATCAAAATTATGTTGTTAGATATACTTGGGAATCATGGTTTAAAATCAAATGGCTAATTCATGAGCTCAAATTTGATGTCTACGCTCTCATCATTTTATGTCTATGCGACCATATTTAATGAGCATGCATCCCTCAAATTTAAACTATAATGGATTTTTACTATATCTTAATTTGTATGTTTGCATATATGTCACCTTTTTTTGACCAACTTTGAAGGCTTGGATCTGGAAGTGAAAAGGTCATGTAGGCACCAAATTTGTAGGATATATTATTGATACTAAAAGGATTGTGCCCACTTGATCTATTGGTCATGTGAGATTTCTAAGTGGAGATAAAAATGTTCAAACAAGATAGTCTGTGTGTTTTTTCATGATGTATATATGATCATCTTACTTGTGCAATCATCTTATTTTGCATGACCAACTTTGAAAATCCATAACTAAAGCTAGGAAGATCACATGAACTTGAAACTTTTAGGATATGTTCTTGGCACAAGAGTATTTATGAAACTATAATCCTATTACTCATGAGGCCTTCTAATCTCATTTATAAAATGTTCAAATAAACTAGTTCATTTATTTCCTATGTGATGTCTTAGTGATGCTCTGGTTCTTTAAATTTGTACCATCCATATTTTACTCAATCTTTCAAGGCTCTGATGATATTTTAAGTCATGTGCAACTTGGTTCATGCTCTTGAGTGCTTTAGACACCATGAAGCCTTTTTGAACTCTTCATCTGTAATTATAGACCTATCCCTTTAAGATCAATTAGATCACACTTTAAGGTTGCTTAAAGTGTTTCAAAATATTTTCAAAAACTATATGATCTCCACTCAAGGTCCATCTTCTCCTTATGAAATTGGGTCACTATTCAATTAGGATCTCGCTCCTTCCACTAGACTCTTGGACTAGGCACATTTTTTGTATGTATACCAAATTTGGTCAATAGGTACCCTTTGAGGTTTTGGAAGTGGTCAAACCTATAGCATATAGTAATTCATTACCAATAAACCTAGCTCTATTTCATAATTTATTCCATTTATCTTTTATTAAAAAATATATAGCTAATCCTTCACATGTGTTGGATTGTAATACTTTGTAGGTTATGAATCCTATGGTGGTCATGGTAGAACTAATCAAAGTAATTGACACTCACAAACTCTATTTGCATAATAGAGAAGTGTCATAGTTCAAGGTCATATGGGACCAATAATCTGAGGATAGTACCACTTGGGAGGACTATAATGAATTTTACAAGCTATTTTCACATTTTCTTGGTTGATTTACTACTTCATACTATGTTTTTTTACTGAATAATGTTTTTAAATTCATAACTAATGTTTGAATAAGTTTCATCAAGATGATGACCAACTTTAGGGGGGAAAGATGTCACATCCTGATTTCTCACTAAGTTGATTTATCTAATTATCGATGTATTATTTGGTTATTAAACCAGTTAAATACTATTTAATTAAGTTGTAGGCTATATGTTATTTATGGGATAGTTATATGTTTCTTAGATTACATGATTAAATTTGTATGAGTTAACTCTATTTGTATATAATTTACATTATGATAATGTTGATTAGTTATTTATAGTATTATTTTATGGATATTTATCATGAGTTTAATGTAGAAAATATCTATCCCTCAGAGAATGATGGAGGGAGAGCATCATTGGAGAGGATGGTATACATGGAGGTGTTGGGGGACGATAGAGGAATAAATATAAACCCACACACACACCACAATAGTTAGCATTTTTATATGAATTACTTGAATTATTAGCTATAGTATGTATTTTATGTTATCTACAGTTTAATGATTGATTATGTACATTAGTTTGATCTATTTTTTGTTTAATGCTTATGTGGATCCAATTTAATGATTGCATTATGACTGTAGTACATAGATTAAGTGCATAATGCTAATTTATGATCATGTCATGTTATTGTATTCATGATTGTTAATGCTAATTCTTAATGATTAATATTTATGTAATGCTACTTATGGACTAACCAGAGTGTTTTTATAATGTATTAATACATTAGCTAGTTATTATGATATTTAGAAAATATCATTATTTTTGCTTAATGCCTTTGTGTATAAAAATATAGTAAAGACATTTGGATTGTATATAGAGTAGTAATGACAAACAATTATATTTTTATAATATCATTATGTTTGATGTCAATAGAATGATTATTTTATTTTTTATTATAATCAAATCTTGTTATGACTCTACATTAGTCACTTTGTTATTGGAAGCCATGTTAATATTTATCCTTGTTAAGATGATTTAATAAATACCTAAATTATTATATTAACTAACCCCTAGCTAATATCTGAATGTATAGACATTAGTACTATGTTAATAAGACTTGATAGTGATAGATATAATTAGTAATGATACTACTTGGATAATGATAAATTTGGTGCATGGGGGGGGGGGGTGTCAACAAACATGCATATTTTTTTTTATGGCTATTATAATGTTTATTATAATAATTAGGAAATTTTGAGAATGTTTTAGAGTTTCTAATGTGTGTTGACTTGAGTTAAGCATAATTTCAATCTTAATATACTTTTTAATTCAATTATACTGCATGAAGAATATGGTGATAAACTTTAGGTTTTGTGGGTATGGTTATATTGAAATTGCCATGGATTGCACTGGCCACTTATTATTCCGTTGTGGATTTAGGAGAGATGGGTGGAGAATAAATGAATGGAGGATAAAGTGTCACTTGGTTGAGAAGGAAATAAATAAAAATAAAAAGGAGATAGGAGATTTGGGACAATAGTGGATAGAGGGAAGAAAAATAAGAAACTTGAATCGATACAGTTGGCAAGAATGAATTTGTGGAAGTTCTACTAGGTTGGTAATGCATTTGAATTATTGAATGATAAAACATAAGTATTTATGTGTGATTTCATAATAAAGGTTTTTTTTTTTTATAAAATATTTAAATGAATAAATATCGGGCCTTGTGGATGGCTCAACTATGCACACAATCCAATATATACCCTAGAAAATCCTAAAACCTAAGACCTAGGTCTATATGAAATAATGATAATGTGAATTTATTTATTTTTATGAAGGCCGTGTGAAAATTGGAATGAAATTGGGTTGTATAAATCTTAGTTTTTTATCTACTTAAATATATGTTGGTATATGCAGGGGTATGTATATATACCCTATAGGTATTTATTGACCATGAGTATATATATATATATGTATGTATGTATGTATGTATGTATGTATGTATATATATATATATATGTATGTATATATATATATATATATGTATGTATATATATATATATGTATATATCTATATATATGTATACATATATATACATATATATATATATATATATATATATACATATATATATATGTATATATATGTATATATATATATACATATATATATATATATATAATATATATATATATATATATACATATATACATATATATATATATATACATATATATATATATATATATATATATATATATATATATATATATATATATATATATATATATATAACACACACACACACACACACACACCAAAATATATATGTACATAAAAGAGTTAGTGTATATATGTATAACAATTTTATTTTGAGGTAAAATGGTGATTGTCATTAGGGCTTAGATTCTATTTTATGGAAACATGCCAATGTATATTTATTTAGATATAATCTATTTGCATTACAATGTGAACCCTTGCCTGAGTCTTAGTTGGACTGCTAGCTTATTTAAGTGGGTTTTATGTATGTATGAACTTGAGTTCTAATACGTATATGACTGTGTAATTATTATTTAACATTTAGGCAAACATTAAATTGGCTGAAAGTTAGATATGTACATAAGATGAGACATATGGAGTTATTTGGGAATAATTAGTAGCTTGTGCAATTATCAATTCATATAATGAAATAGTATTTAGTTGCATATAGTGTGATCTAAGTAAACTATATATAATTCATTAGGATTATATTTAAGCATTTCAAAGTCATTATATACATTTAATCTAATGGTTACAAGTTGATTAATTTATTTGTACTCTCTGTTACATTATAAAAATGGACAATGTATATGTTTATCATAAACATTTAGATAATGTGACTATAAACTTATGAATACCTATATACATAATATTTAATTACTAAAAATCTATTTTACACTCAGATATGATATATATGTTTGTGAGTTATAAAGTTGATATTAGGATTGTGAGTTGACTTTTTTTTATTATTGGTCAATTAAAGTGAAATTGTATATTAAAATAACTATGTCAACTTCATTAGTTGTATGATTTTTGTTTATACAAATCATGATGATAAAATATTTGAAGTACTATATTTAAGATTTAAATACATATTAGATTATATATGTTAAATTATATCATTTATTTTTAATTAGAGGTAGAGTTGGTATAAGTGTACTATATACCATACATGTCTTTATTAGTTGGAGACTAAGGATATACATGTAGGGAATACATAATTTAATGATCCATCACAACCATAGTACATGTATACCCTTTATCTATATATTCATTCATCAGGTGATCAATAGATAATTTAATAATGATGTATTTAGTAATCATTACTATGCTACTAGATATATTTTAAAATGTATGAGGCATTTCAAGTGAGTACAAATATTTATATATATGAAATATCTTTGTATAAATCAATTAAGTACTCATACTTGTATACAAATTATACATGTATGAGGAAATTGTGTATATACACACTGGCCACACATAAAATATGTATGAGAAGTATGGTTATAAATATGGTATATAGTTTATTTGTTAAATGAGTTATATAATCCATGATGTAGTATACCATAATTAAATGCATAAAACTCATTATATGTGTAAAATATTAACGTGAAAGTTGGATTATTATTTAATTCGAGGCCTTTAATTTAATTATTATATTTGAGTTATTCATGATAATTAGTAGCTTGTAAACTAAGTATAATTATACCTGGATGGTATGTCCTATTAAGGACTATACTTGTTTACGTATATTAATTTTGAAATAAATAATATGTTAGAGATTCATTACATATGTTTGATAGACTAAATGTATGTGATTTGATTATTTCTATAATAGGATGTTTTATGATTTCTAATAGGAAGTAATCCATTTGAATCTATTGATTATATTTTAAAGTAACCAAATCTCACATTGATGGTACTAAATAAGTGGGAAATGAAATTACCTAGCTTACTTAGCATCACAAATGCAATATGAGGGTAATATGATCAAATGGTGTGTATGAAGTTGACTGATACATTGGCCAAATTAATATTTAGTTAAACATTGTCATTTCATATGTTTGATTTACATGCTTGTGTGATATCATGTTATAATTTATTTTATTTATGGTACACATCATGTTTTATAAATCTTAAAACACACAAGTACTAGCATGCCTCTTTGGATTCTCATACCATCACTATCTACCCATCTGTGAAGGGAGGGCCTTTCCCTATTTGGGGTATTATGTGGGGATTGATGGTTCATGATTGGTGTGAAAAAGTGATCGGATGATTCTCTCCCTCCCCACAATAGCACTTCATTGGAGACTACACTTAAGATTACCATAAGATACTGGAGTTCATTATGACTCATGATCCATGGAGCCTTGTATCTTGTATTTATTTATTATGGTGACATTATTCTTTATGAAAATGTAATAATTATGTATTTTTACTTTAAAGATAGTGGTTGTAGTATTCCTTCAAAAATGGATGAAATTATGTAATTACTTCTTTGAAAATTATGAAGTTAAAAGTGTAAATCAATGCTATACTTGATTTTCTTATTTATTTTCTTTATGATCAGTAAATGGATAAATTTTTACATACCTATATAATGGTTAACATATCTAGTATGTTTAAAATTAAGATCACTAATTATATTCTCGTGGTGAATTCTAATGTTGAGTACATGGAATTAAATTAAAAAAAAATTATGTTATTCTAGTAAATCCTAGTGGGGATGTTACAGAAAGAACACATGTTTTTTTGCACCTTTTTATTATTTTTGATTGAAAAATGCATTTTTATTTATTTATAAAAAATTATAGTATAATGATAATCATACAAAAAAAGTGGTGGACAAGTCACCCCCCAGAAGCCAATCTAAGCTAAGGGAGCCTTGGGAGAAATAAAAGTCCAATAAAGGCTACAACCCACCTAGTACCAAAATTAAACTAACTCAAGTGCACACCAATAAAAAAATATAATAAAATAACACAAAACATAAGGAAATAACTAATTAATATCTATGAACATTGTGGTTGATGAAGGAGATAGAGGAAAAGGGTCTTGAGGCTTTCCTCCCTAGACATATTAGGCCAAGGGATCTTCATCAACTGAGAGAGCATCTCAATCGTCAGCCTGCTAGTTAACTTTAGGATCATGTTGCACCTAAGAATCGTATTAAGGAGGAGAGATGGATATTGACAACCATATGAACTTATCTTATAGAGGGTGTTTCCAACCCCCCCACCTCCATTATCTCTATTTCCTATATTAGATCCTTTGGGAGGAGATGGCCAACGAGAGTGAGGATATGAGATCCTTCAACTTTGAGATGTCTAGCTGTGATAGTGATGGTGCCTCCACCCAAGCCCACAACCTCTAGGAGGGGAGTGGTGAGTAGGGGGATCAACTGGCTCATAATTATTTGTACAAGGAGCATTCCCCTAATGGTCCAAGATGAGATACATATGATGAAGCTTGAGTTGGACCTTATCTATT
>JARHVA010007379.1:555000-632500 GCA_037957365.1 Torreya grandis
TCACAGTTTCACATGGGTGTAGGATGTCATTTTATATATTGGGTGCCTTGTTCATTTTCCATCTAACCTTTATCATGTGTTGGGTTTATGATCACATGATTCCATATGAGATCAAAGTTGCTACTAGAAATAGAGTTTCCACTATGTCTGTGAGGTGGATGTTGATGGCCTAGGGAATTTAGGATCTTGACAATGAGTGACATGATCACATCACCATACTTAGACATGAGGGGTTCATGGTAAGATGAAGCCATTACACTAATGGCCTATGAGATAACACATTAGGTATTATATATGTGAGGTCAGGTAGAGACACATCTTATGGGTTAGTTACTTTGGTAATTTTGAATATAGTTGGTAGACAAACTTTAATTCCTTAGGTATTCTATAAAGGATAATAAGATATATATGATACTAATATGGGTATACTAAGGTGGAAACCTTTCACATTTTAGACACTAATCAAAAGCCCTGTAGGTTTGGATAAATGAGGAGGAAGGGTGCATGTAGTCTAAGTTTGAATAGATATTCAACAAGTAGAAATGGTAGGGGGAAATAGAGGACAAACTTTTATAATAATATCTAAGGTGGTACAATATCCACCAATAAGAAATTAATTGCAAAAATATCAAATAATGGTTGTAGAAGGAGGAGAGTAGGCTCTCATAGGTGATAAGATATAAAGTAAGGTGTAAGAGGAGGCAAAGATAAGATTTGATGAGAACTCAAACCTTGATTAACATGGTGGATACCCAGGTACATCCAATTGGAGTTTTCTTAATTACCATACCTTAGTATCTTTTATTTATTTATTATTTTATTTATACACTCTACACTTAAAATATAATCTACTTTTGTGTCTGTGTATGTTTTACAAATCCCATAATAGATTGGAAAACATGGATCAATAACTCACTTGCATATCTATCTCATGTTGCCTTTGGCCATAGTAGATAACAACTACTTATATACCTAGGTTTACCCTTGATCATGGGCTAACACTAAGATGTATTTTCCCTCACATGTCATTGATAAAATGACATAATATGTCATAGGATTGAGATAATTGTCATGTAGGCCAAGATGGTAAGGTTAGAGGCTTAGGTTAATAATATAAGTGACCTATCCATTTTAAAAGGTAGACGTTCCTCTTCTAAAAAATAGAGTGTGAGTGGAAAGACCTCTTAGGTTGAGAGAAAACATATAATGCATCGAAATCAGACTAGGATCCACCAAAATTTAATTTTTGGAGGTTCCCATAAGAGGTAGAGTAATATCCCTAGGCACCCTACTTAAAGAAGTACTTAGAGGCAATGAGGGTTAGATAATTGGTATATATTTTTTATTATTTTTCAGTTTTTTATGACATTTTCAATCTCAATGTGTAAATAATGTACACAAACGTGTGCACACACACACACACACAAACACACACACACACACACACACACACACACACACACACACACACACACACACACACACACACACACACACACACACACACACACACACACACACACACACACACACACACACACACACACACACACACACACACACACACACAAACTCACACACACACACACACACACACACACACACACACACACACACACACACACACACACACACACACACACACACACACACACACACACACACACACACACACACACACACACACACACACACACACACACACACACACACACACAAAGAGAGGGAGATATATGAGATCCATTTTTGGATTTAAATGTTGTTTTATCATATTTTTAAGATCTTGTAAAGTTTTCTTTCTAATTTATGCACCATAGATGGCTAAGAATTTATGAAATTTTATGGATCTATTTTTGTGATAAAATTATATGAATACACTTACATTTTTAATGTTAAATAAAAATCATGTAAATGTAGACTGTGATGATTCACAAAACAAAAATGTCTTAATAGCTATTTTATAGGTAATGATTGAACTAGTTTGTACACATAATAAGTCCCATTCAGTTCCTATCAAGGATGAAGGGAAAATATGATATGTAGAATGGTAAAAAGATAAAAACTACTCATTAAAAATATCACAAGGAATAAAAGGGAAAAATTAATCCTTATAGGATTTGGGATGATTCTACTTCCTATTAGGCTTATAAAACACTAGTTTTTTTTCCTTCATATAGACTTAGATCAATATATGGTCAACCATGATAGAATTTTTAAGGGGTAGGGTTTTACTTTGAGCATGAACATCTGAGCAAGATTTTTCAAAATTTATTGTTATTTTTTTACACTTTTGCATTTATTTACTTTTACTTCTCTCTTTTTTTTGTGAACCCCTATTCTTTGCCTCATATAACTAGGAAGATGCAAGGGTTCACCACTAAAGTCTAAACACAAGTGAGTAATGGCATTTCCCCAAAAAATATTGACACCACACAACTAATATGATGTGATGGCTCATCATCAAGTATCAAAAAAGGGTGAAAGATTTAGAATTCTTTGTTCATTACTTCTTGATTTTACAAATCTTGACTTAGTATTATGTTTTTTTATTTTACTATTTTTTTGAAGGCTCTTATTCCCAAACCTTAGCCCTTTGTAACCAATAATATGCAATCGATCATTAGTGAGGATCAAGGGAGGTGAATAATATTACTTGGTTATAACATGTAAATTTTTTAGTTAAAGGAAACGAAAGGGGATTATACCATGAATAAGCTTTTAGATTAGGTTTTAGACTAGAATATCTAATATTGTAGGAATGTATATAGGAATAGGGTATATAGTACCCATAAGGACTAAGAAAGATCCTAAATTATGTTTATTTTGAGAGTATCTTTATAAAAGGGATAAATGGTAATATAAAAAGATATGTAACACTAATGTTTTTTTCACATGAACTCATAGATATGTGGTTATCCTATCAAAATAATTTAGATTCAAAAACAACAAAATAATGATAATAATTTATTGATACAAAGAGGGAAATGTGAAATGTGACACTTATACATTGTAACATTTTAGATGTAAATATATAACTAATTAATCAAAATCATTACCCTATAGGGTGCATAAACAAAAATATCCACTATGAAAATCTTGAATAACCAAATATGGGCCTAATTAGTTAGGTCCAAACTTTTGACCTTATCCTTTATTTTTGTCAATCCTACTATTGAGTCTTAAAAAAAGGTCACCAACCTAGATAGGGCATTCATGGAATTTACGATGGTACTAAAAGTAATTTTTGTAATACATAATCCTTCTCGTATGTCCTATCATATCTAAGTGAGGGAAATAAAAATTTTCCTTAAGGGAGAGAGAATATCTAATATTGAGGATCTTTGGTTATTAATTGGAACCAATGTTAACATTTATAGTATCCTCCATTAAATAAGTACATCCTCCTTCACATACTTGAGTGGAAAGAGGGAAGTCAAAGTTTTCATTATCTATCTCAATATCTAAATAGTATTTTCCCCATTGTAATTGGGTGTCCATTAATAATGTATAGGGAGGGATCATAAGGTTAATTAAGAGGATTTTTCTTCATGTACCAATACTTATACCATGAAAATATAAATAAATTTATCTAGTGAAGTAAACACTTCTAAACCTAGAGATTCGTTGGGAGTGTAGGTCCCAACCCCATATGGGTTAAATGATAGTGTGATGGGTTTATCCTTCTATATGATACTAATAATTTTAGTCATTGAATTTTTAAATATGGTTAGTACCATTGTAAGCTTTTCTTGACTCACTTTATCTATTGTTTAAACCATGTTTTTCATTAAGATTTTATTTTGGTGAGTTCTTATGACCTTCAAAATTTGATTTTAGAACCCATGTAATATTTATAATAAGGTATTTTTCCTTGGTTAGTGATAAGGCTTTGTTATTTTTCTATTGGTAAAATGGAAATCAATAAGTACTAGATTTATATTGATATTTTATTGATGGACATCAAATGGTTTTGGTTCACCTTGGGTAATGAAAACTTCCCTAGATATAAGTATATTATTTCTTAGAATAAATTAGAAGGGATTTTATTTAACCTATGGATCCAATGTCTCCCTAGAATCATGTTTTAGTTAGTGTCTTTATATATGACATAAAAATATGTCAAATTTTTTTGGATCCCAAAGTGATTAGTAGTATTATGTTCCTAATTGAAGAAGATTTGAGGCTATCATAGCCTCAAAGGGTGTTCTTAGTCATGAAATAATTGGTTTCTACATAGACAAGCTTATAAATAAAAGTGAAAGGGATTATGTTTACTATATCCCCATTATCAACCTTTCATATCTTAAGGAAGCTATTTTAGATCCATAGATATAGGTACAAGGTCAGATCCCCTTTTCTAATCATGTTATCATAAGAAAGCGTGGATATAAGGTCAAATAAATATCTAATATACATAGAATCTTTCCTATGAGGATACATGTCTAGATCAATGTGGTTGATCTGGGCTTTAGGAGGTGGTGTAAATCTAGAAAAATGATGAGGACCAAAGGTATCAAGTAACACTAGATGATGGGTAGGATATTATTTATCAAATCCATAAATAAAAGATGATTAAAGTTATTTTCAATATGTATGACAAGGTCATAAATCCCCATGGATTTGGGGTTACCTTAAACATTAGGCTCTAGGGAATTGGTGATAGGGGAGTTTGTGGCTTGTACTACCTTGTGCATGTAATTATATTTTCATAGTCTTTAGTCTCTAAATCCATGAAACATATTACCCTAGTTTTTCCCCATGGGATTAAGCAAGGGAATGCATCAAGATTTGTTGATGTAGAAGTTAAGGCTTTAACATCATGATTTATAAGAAAGTTGGGTTGGTTAATTATATTATCTTGTGGTGTATTTTCATTATTGTGTTACTGCTAGTTTAGGAAGGGGTTTTAGTAGATGTGCAAGTTAGTGTTTTGAGGTGCCATAGGACCCATTGGGGAAGGTTGATGGTTTATGTTTATTATTTAGAAAAATATATTTATTATATTTGACATTTTTCCTCAAGGATTTATTAAATGAATTTTTTATACTCCCTGTAGACACAAGTATCATGCCTGATGATCCTATGAAAAAGGCAATAATCATTGGGATCATTATCCCTCAATCGTTGGCTTTGGTTTTGCTTACCAAACCTTTATTGGTTGTTATTTATATAGAAGAATTGATTTTAAAATTGGACATTCAATTTTTAGTCTATATTATGGTATTGGTTATCATGAGGGGAAAAAATTAATACCATAACATGACCAGTATGTGGAGGGTTTTTTCATCCCACCCAATTATTTTTTTGTTATTTACATTTTGATTTTGATTATTATCATAACTTTGGTCTTTTTGGGTTGATCTGTCACACCTTCCATGGTATATTGTGATTATTTTTATGACCTTAAGCACTTAGTTTTTCTATTATTTTGATAACCCCCATTATTTGGTTAGGATTAATGAGTCATTTATTTGACCCATAAGTTCTATGACCACTATCTCTGGGAACTTTGTCAATTATGAGTGCACTCTATAGTGATTATTCATATGATCTATAAATAAATTTATAAATGTCTTCCCTAATTTCCTTATCAAAATAGTGGAGAAAATACACATAAATGTATTTGTTCTATATATAAGGCACTAGAATTTGAATAAAGTACTTGGCGCCACCTTACAATGAGGTGGTAAGTAGGCTCCTTAGAATCTTGTTTAATATGTAATTTTTTGTATGCTGGTCTAAAACCAAATTTTTTGTGTCAAATACTTTAACAAGTGCTACAATAAGTTAGGATAAATATTTAATCAAAGCCTTAGGGAGGTGATAATAAAAATATAGTACAATTTCATCAAGGTTTTTAGGTAAAATTTTGGCCACCAATCCATCCCAAGGTAACTTATCTCTAACTGGCATGGATTAAGCCTTGACATGTGTGTTTGGGTTCCCTTATCCCTTGTATTTGTTTAATTTATGTAATGGGTGTGCCAAGTGTACCACTCAAATTTCATGGCTAAAGGGTTCCTTGAGGTATTTAACATACATCCCCATTACACTAAAATCCATTAAAGAAGCATGAGGATAAGATTAGGGACAAGGGGTCAGATAGGAAGTGGGAATTAAACTACCAAGTTATAAATTCATTGCCTAAGTGGGTAGAGGATAATACATTAAAAAATAGTTAAACAATTGTGTTGAGTTCAAAATCATGTGGTAATATGGAATTAAAAGGTTTTAATGAGGTGCACCAATTGGAATTTGTATATGTGGAACATATATAGGTGGCATACCACTAGGTATGTAGTTGGGAAGAATGATTGGTGGTGAAGTATTGGATACAATATTTTTTGGAGTAGCTTATGAGAAAGAGTCACAATTATGAGTATGAGTGGGAGGCTGATTGGGTGAATAAATTTTTGTTGGTACATATTCAAAAACACTAAAATTAAGAAGTTCTCCTAGATTTTGGTTAGGTGTAAGCCTGGTTGAAATAGAAGTGTGTTGGTATTAAGGAGGTTGGTAAGATAATACTAGAGGTAAAATGAGAGAGGAATGAATTGATTATTAAAATTTGGGGTCATTCATTGACTTAAAGGATTAATATGAAGAGAATCTTGACTACTCTCCAAATCCTGAATGCATCCCACCAAGGTAGAGATGAGATTATTTTGAGTAATGTTAGTGGTGGGTTTTGGGGCCTCTCTAAAATGAGGCTCTGAGGGAAGAAGATGATAGCCAAAGATGAATTTATTTTCACTTAAATTTTTATAGGGAATCACCTTAAGTTACTCAAGAGGTGTGAAGGTAGATTGATTAGTGTTATGAGTTAGTGGAGATACTTGTATCCTAGTTGACTTGTCTTCTATAATGCAAACTTTCTCACTATGTTGATCGAATTTTTCCATTCCATAAATATTAGGAGTTTTTAAGTTGATTTTTTATGTATTTATAATATGTTTATAAAATTTACCTCATCTAGTAAAGGTCATGTCATTGGAATCATGGTAGTTGTTGGCAGTCTCCAATGATTTTTGTAACTCTTCGAATACCACATAAGACTTAGTAGGTGGTATGAAGGGTAAGTAGTTGTAAGATGGAGATTAGTTTTCAATTTTTTTTATTTTTTATGTTAGTAAAACTAAATAATAAAGGTTCATTTTGGACCTGAATGCTTCTTCTAAAAACATGAAAGCCTATCAAATTCCTCAACAAACATATTCACGTTATGTATATACCCACAAAATAAATAGAAGAGGATTAAATATGGATGGAAAAAATAAAGAAAAGGGATAAATGCAAAGGGATAAGACTTTCATGTTAGGGTCACCATATTTATATGTATAAAAAGTGAAGAAATTTCCTTGCATACTCAACTTCTCGAGGTGTAGTTGAGATAATCAAAGAGAGTGATGTGGAGATGCTAGTTATTGGTATGGATGGTTGTTTTGAGCTAATGAACTGAATAAGCTAGTTAATTGGGTTGAATTTTTCTAGGGGATTATAGAATAAATATCTCAATGGGTGACCATGGTTATAACAATATAGTTATGCTTATTTTTAGTGATCGTTTAAGACCTAAAACTAAGGATAGATAAGATTGAGAATGTAAACTAATTCTAAAAGAACTAAATAATGCAAGCCTTGATTTTTTTTTCTTTCCTTTGATGGGTTAAAATTATACCAAATTAATCGACATATTTGACCAAATCTACTAGGGTGGGCTTGTTTGAAAAATGCCATCCATAAAGCAAATGAAATTAGAGGAAGCTATACCCAAGGATGAAGAATTGGATCATATTTGAAGGTTCCTATCTTGAAAATCTAAAAATTGGGTTTACCTAGCTATATAGGCTTTAGATAACCTAGTTTTTTCATATAAGGAATTTAATTAGCTAATAATTAAGTTGGGAAAAGGTGTCGAGGAAAATACTTGTAGCTGAAGATTAGAGTCTATATTGATTTAAATATCCATTGATGCACTCTTTCAAAGAGCGTCATTGAAGGGTGAGGGAGTGTCATCAAAGGTTGAGGTAATGTTTGTTTGATTTTTTTCGTTCTACTTCTTATTTTTATTTTTTTGTGAAGTTATGTGGTTAGTTTTTTTGTTTTTAGAAATATATTATTTATTGATTTTGCCATCTAATGCATTTATATGGATGAATGTTTTACTAAGTGAAGGGGTTTATGTTCTCTTTTGAATTAATTTTTTATAACAATTAAATGAAATGCAATTGTTCTAAAAGGAAAGACACTAAAAATGGAGAAAATAAATTTTATTCAAAGTACCATGTGAATTCAAATTAATTAAAAGTTGAAACTAAATATTTAATGCTAATTTCCTAATTTTCTAATTTTTTAAATTCACAAAAAATATTTTCTATGTATAGAATAACATTTTTTATTTATACTTTGGAATGAATTCAATTGATGATGAAATGATGATCAAAATTTTAAGATGCACAACTGAGTGTTAATTTATGACTTTTTAGATTGTATGCATGCAACTAAATATGCAAGAATGCTAGAAATTATAGTTGAATGAAATAATTATGTTTATAAATGGTTCATATTTGTCTAATTTATCATTAAATTATAAATCCTTATCTAGTTATGGTTATGCTTTGAGTTTTTAGTTGTATGCAAGAATTAGAAATGGGATTGTCGATGCAATATCTTTATTTTTGGTATTTTCATAAATTATTATGTGAATAAAAGTGAAATGCTAGCTAATTTGTGTGTGTGTGTGTGTGTGTGTGTGTGTGTGTGTGTGTGTGTGTGTGTGTGTGTGTGATATTAGAGATAAATTAAGAGAATATGAAATGATATAAATAAAACAAATGATATTATTGAATTATAAAATTAACTCACAAATCTAATCTTACTAGGTTTTTTGTGTGAAAATAAAATTCCAAGAAAACTAAGTGAGTTTCAGTGCAGGAAAGTGTAGGAAATATTTTTTTATATTTATTATTTTTTGATATGTATGAAAACTAATAAGAAAATATAATCTACTTAATACAAAAATGGAAAAAAAAATAAAGAATAAAATAAAAATCCCTCAACCTAACCAAAGCAAAGAATATATTGAAAGAATAGTTTATCAAATTTAGAAACATCCAGATCCTAAGGTTGCTATCTCCTTAGTTTTTATGCTCAATAATGACTCAAGGATTATCTAGTAAGAGAGGAATGTGAAATAAATTGAATTAAAATAATAAATTGAAGAGAAAGAACAAGTGCACTATGGTTTTTTCTCACAAACATCAAAGTATTATGTTATAAATTTATGAGCCTCCTCGTCCAATTTGACATGGTGACAAGAAATATGCTGCAAGACATGGGTTTATTCCTTAAAAAATTGAAATATTTGGATTATATCTCTATAAAAATTTTAGTACTCAATTATTTATATAATTTAAAATCTAATTTTCATTATAAAGAGAGTTATTTAGAAGAAAATAATGGTTGTTAGATGTGGGAGTTAACAAGAGTTGGCTGAGAGCTTACTAAGGTTGAATTGAATTTAACTAAAAATTGATCGAGAATTAAATTGAGTAATCTCGATCATTTTTGAACTAATTATAGAATAATAGAAGGTAAAAAAATTGTATAACATGAAAACATGTGAAAATACATGTTTTAGGAGTAATAATATAAGTGCATGCAACAGTGGAAAAAATCTCTATATGCAAGAGGTGGTTTTGTATCAATCATGATGGTTATAAAAATATATATTATGGGGTGGTTTTAAACTATCGGGGTGGTTTTGTTAAACATAGTGGAAATTGTGCAATTTTAATGATGGTTGCATGACCATAGTGGCAATTCCACAACTGCCATAATAGTTTTGTCGTGCATCTTAGAAATCCTGATCTTGGAAGACTAAAGTTTGAATTTTTTAATTTTGTCACTTTGGTATGGTATATAAAGAGACAAAATGGGTAAATAAGGAGAATATCAAGTCTAATAATATTAATTTATATGGAGATCCTTTCATCACAATCGAATATTGTATAAATGTTATACCATGAAAATTTTTGGTGTGTATAGAGTCATGTCCTTAACTATTAAGTCAGGATTGATATTTTGAATTTAGTTTATATGTTGGATTGTATCTACCCAGAATTGACAAGGAAATCATTTGGAATGCACCATTTATTTATCCATTTCCTTAAGTGTGTTATTTTTGCATTTAACACATAATTCCATTGAGGGGAGTAGGGCATAATATATTGAAGTTGAATGTATAAATTTTCATATAATTTGATCATTTTATTGTTGAAAATATATCCTCCATTGTTTGTTTTGATATGCTAAATTTTTATCTTTGATAGGTTTTCAATAAGGGCTTTGAATTTTTTGAAGTGCTCAAATACTTCACTTTTATTTTTTATAAAGTAAACCCATGTTCTATGAGATAAATCATCAATGAACCTAAGAACATATTTGTGTTATTGAAAATAAAAATGAGGGAATGATATGAAATCACTGTGAACCAACTATAATTTGTCACTGACCCTACCATATTTTTCTTTGGTAAGTGGATCATTGTGTTGTTTTCCAAGTGCAAACCCTAGATAAACCCCTTCTTTGAAGGAAAATTTTGACAAATCAAGAACCATATTGTGCATACAAAGATAATGAAATGAGTGTTAGTTTAGGTGATGAAAACTCTCATTCCAAAGTTTACTCAAGTCATTTTCATGCATAATCATGACATATTAAGGTTGATAAAACACAAAATTTTCAAATTTGTATAATCCAGCTTGATGATCAAAATTTTTAGTGGCTAAAATAGTGGATTGGTTATTTTCATTTATAATCAAAATATCATTAGGTGTGAATTCATTTTTTTTTCTTTTCCTAAATACATGATCTAGTAGATGGTTAAGAGGTTTATAAATATGTATAGAATATGTGTAATTTTTTTGAATATGTCATTCTCCAGCTAAATGAACCCTTCACCCTAAACAACTAGAGGTTTATGTTTTCCCATAAAAAATTAGTTGTTTAAAAAATAGATCCATCATGAAAAATGTGATGAGAGCATCATAAATAGAAAATCCATTTAGATGTATGTGATACACTTATTATTATAGAAAGTGTTGATCCAATCTAGAAGGGATGGTTCTACATATTTTTCATATCTACTTTCAAGTATGTCATTTTATTAAAATATTGATGTTCAACATGTCCTAATTTACCTTAAAATTTATAACACTCTTTATCAATGTTGTCATTCAATTTCCCTTTTATTTTGCCCTAATAGGGGGAATAGTTTTGCTAACTTAATTGACTCCCCATAGGCTTAGGATTTTATTTTCCTTTTACTTTGATAGGGCCCTTTCCTTTTTCATAGTTTGGGTGTGACAACAAATTAACATCATTGAAAACTAATGCCTACTAATTAGTATCTCCAAATCAGATGTCACCAATGAAAATTTGTTTTACCTATTCTATTTGGAGTTTCTCACAAAATTTATCAAAATTATTTTCCACATATGCACTACCCAATGAATATTTATATCTATAGCGACTTAAAATTAATAATGAGTATGAAATTCCAAATTTTGATAAATAATACATAAGGAGTAAGTCATCAATATTGGTTACACCTATCTCAATAAACATAAGTCTTAATCACTTAACTTGAGTGATAAAATCCTGAGTCTAAAGATTTTTATCTATACTAAGAGTTTAAAGATTATTTTCTAGTTAGCATACCCACATATTTTTATTCTTCCAAAAAATATTCTCCAAGATAGTCCAAACTTCCCATGGTTCCATAATGTCATAAAAATAAAATTTTAAGTCAAGAGACTTTGACTAACCTAAGATACCATTGGCTTTGTCACAATGATATTTCTATTTATTCTATTTTATTAGGTTAAGAGGAGTATTTTCTTAACCTTTTTCCATGTGGTAATACCCTTACTGAGTAGTGCATCTATAATTTACCCTTTGTAATCGAAGTAGTTAGAAATAGTGATAATTACCTTATTTATACCATTTATAGGAAATATAATTTATGTGGTAAAAAAAACCCCAAAAGAATTCTATTTTAACGGTGTTTGGTATAATGTGTTAAAATGATCATCTTGATGATAGGATCACAATGGGACAATCAATCTATGATTAATTTGTTTTACAAAAAAAGGTCTTAAAAAATATGAGTTAAAATGATCAGCTCAATGAGGCG
This sequence comes from Torreya grandis, assembly GCA_037957365.1. Classification (NCBI taxonomy): domain Eukaryota; kingdom Viridiplantae; phylum Streptophyta; class Pinopsida; order Cupressales; family Taxaceae; genus Torreya; species Torreya grandis. The sequence goes on from JARHVA010007379.1 coordinate 567,197, forward strand.
ATCACAACAATGCAACCACATCATGGGTTAAAAAAAAGATACATTTTTTATTTTAATTCATATACAAATGTTTTTATATGGCCTTATTAGATCAAATTTTAGTTAAAATTTCCAAATTTTAAACTGATCAAAATTTGACTATGAAGACCCTATTTAGTACCAAATACACCCTTTACACTTCCCTCTCATTATTATATAATTGAAACTAAGATGATAATTATGTAATTATAATAGAACTAGGAATTATAAATCTAAAATTAAAATACTGTAATAGAGTGCAGATCTTCCAAGTGTACCCAAGATTTATTTGGAATTAAGTCTACATGTGTTTTATCTTCTAGGTTTTTGACATACAAATCACATATTATGTATGTGATTTGTATGTCAAAGACCTAGAAGATAAAACACATGTAGACTTAATTCCAAATAAAAAATGTGAATAGGCCCAAAGGACATTGACTATGGAGGGTTTGAGCATACTTGTAGCCACACTATCCCATATTTGGAGTATGTAGAGAGTAACATCTATGGGATAATTGTTTATTAGTGTACCATAAAATCATATGGTATATGGCTTCCTATTATTAAAAAAATAAAAAATCCTAAGTATTTTTTATATACCATCAGGTATGTGGAAGCTAAAATATTTATACAATATTATATGAGGCTTGGATATTGGGGTGAATCCACTCACTTCACCAATAAAAATGTGTAAGCTTAGATACTAATCATATCTTTTTTTGATTTTTAAAACTACAAGAACACAACTTTTAACTTAAGGAATTTATATGAAAAAATAGCTTCAACTCTTAGTACCTCACCATGTTGATCAATTTTTAATTAAAGAAGATTCTCTAAGGACAAAGAGAGAGCATAATATTTAGAATTTATAATACACCACTAATATCTGAGCTTGAAACCTAATATATATAAAAATAAAAATTGTAGATCTAAAAACAAATAGAACAAATATGCATAAAAATGTTAAAACTACAAATATGATCTCTATATTTATTATGGACATGAAAATAGAAGATTTGAATACTCCACAAAACTGCACTACAAGAGATGAAGATTTTATAGCTCTAATACCATATTAAATTAGAATTCCATATTTACTATAGACACCATAAGACAAACACTTAGAATACTTAAAATATATAAATCTAATGAAAGCTTAAATAAAGACAATACATATATTTATTCAAGGTAGCATTACCACTTCCATAGATTAATAGGTCTGGTTTAAATTTTCCAATGTAAAAATAATAAATCTCTTCTACAATATACTTTACATACTATTCCCTTATTCTCTTATTTAGATAGGAAAGGAGGATAAGGTTAGGGTTAAGATTTTGGAGATTAGTTACTTATATAACAAGTCAAGCCTATTATTATCAAAAGTCAATTAATTAAATACTTAATTGATAATCTTATTTAATAATGATTTATGGATAAGTGTGCACAAGTTAATATATTACAAATGATTATTACAAGTGCATCTTAACCATATAAAAGTGTATGCATTATTAAATAAATAAACATTTTTTGTAACATGTGCATGTATAAAATCATATTTTAGAAACCTACTCATTTTTTTAAATTAATGTATATTTTAAGAAGATAATTTATAATACAAAATCTTTATTTTACAAAGATCATTTATCTCTTACTTTAGTATCATTTTGACACTAACGTTTGACCGTCCAAATTTGACCTTCAAGTCCATCCATGATAAAGTGACATTCAACATATTGTTCTAGCATCCTCAAAGTTAACAAATGTATTTTTTGCTAATTTTTTTTATATAATTAATGTTTTCCTACTCTAAAATAACATTTACACTACCATCAAGTGGTTCATCAACATAAATTTCAAAAGTTTCAATCATAGTATTAACACCTTCATAGTCATTGTCACTATCTTATTGAATATCATCATCATAAATATGACTAAAATAATGGAAAAACAAATGAGATATCATATCATCCAAACTCTTATCTAATATGTTTCTAATATTGGGTTCATGCATTGTACTACATTTTTTCTACATAATTATTGATCAAAAATTTGGATCAATAATATCATCTAATTCAATCAATAATAAAAATGACTTTTAAAAAAGGGTTATCTACAACACACCAAATCATATAAAATATATAGTTTCTATTGTATGGGCTTAAATAACATATGGTTGGCATAAAAATTAATTTTTTAATTACATATCTAGGTTACTCTCAAAATATTATGCAAGTTCCTAAAAAAAGGCATGTGATTTCAAGTTCATATGCAAAATTTATGGCCACTACAAGCTAGAGGACTTTTCATGGTTGAAAAACCACCATTTTATGTTAAGTGGTAGATTTTTAACCATCTCAACTATTTTAAAAACTACCCCAATGGTTTCACAACTATCATAACGGTTTTGTAACTAATATGGTGGTTTTACAACCTTAATTGTTAGTTTCAAAACCATCACGATAATTTTTCCTACACATGATGTTTAAAGGACATAGAGGCATTTGGGATTCAATTTCTGATTCTTGGGATTATTATGTAACCCTAAGGTGTGTTATTATGTATATTTATGAACCAATAAAGTTCATAGAGGCATTCAAGTCGAGGATTTTGAATAATTCATTTATTTACTCCTTCAACTCATTGTTCCATATATTTCATTGTGTTGAAGACTAAACAAATGAGATAACTACATATAGTAGTCTCTATTAATGAAGAGGCAAGATTTACAATAAACACTAGATAATTAATTATGAGTGTAGGATAATTTTTAGGTTGGTGTCCTTGTAAGCACAAGAAATTAGAATAATGTAAATTGTAGAACATATTGGAGATGAGTAAGCATAGCTTCACTCTTGCTAGAGTTTTCTCACATTGATTTTCTCGAAGGTATGTATTTTTTTATATCCCTTTTATGATGTGTTTATTTCCTTTTATTACACATTTTCTTTCCTTACAAGTAGTATATTATCACAAACACTTAAGATAGTTCAAGACTTGTGTATCAAAACCATAGTACTTTCCATTAAAGGTTAATGAATTTCACATTTATTTTCACTTGTATACAATCACATTGAATTATAGTCATATATGGACTAGTAACATTTATTTAAAGTGAAATAATGTATGCAATGGATGTGTCATGTGTGGATTTCATGTGAGTGGTTTCATATTCTTTTATATGTTTTACATGACAAACATAAATTCTTGAATACATCCTAAAATAACATTTTAATGGTTGTTTTATGGCATAGAACTTGAATATGACCCTAATAAACTAAAGGATTCATGTTGGTGAAGATTAGTGTGGAATATCCACCTAGTTAACACATCATTTTATTATTAAAATGGGTTTTACTTCTCCATTTAAGGGGTTTTCTATCACATTTCCACATTGTTTTATCTATTCTTTCATGTTTGTTTATTGATAAGGAAGTGCAATTTTCTTGGTTGTAAAATTTCAACCATGGGTAAATATTTGAAGTGATAATGGCTACAAAACCTTTAAGATAATAAATAAAAAATTTAAGAGGAAAATTTAGAATTAGACAAGTTGTTGCAACACATGGAAGGTGAGAATCAATAATTGCAAGATAAAGTTATAAGCCATGAATGATTTATAATGGTTATATTTATACAATCATATTTAATATTAGACACTTAAAAATGTGTAATTTAACCAAACCTTAACTTACTTGACTTATGCTCACATACATGAATATTATTTTCCATTCATTATAACCATTCACTCATATATGGTCATAAGCTTACCAAATTATCCTTAATATTACGTAATATATTTCTAGTATCTATAAAATCATCTTAATATCATTCTAAAACTATCTCTTGTCCTTATATAATTATTCCTATTACGTGGACAAATTTGCATTCTAATATAAAAAAGTTGTGTAATTTTCCCTCCTTGGAGTATTTGATATGTATGAAATACTTAGTCTTAGTGGGGTGGCTAGGGTTAGCTCAACCCTTACCTTTCAAACTTTATCCATATTTACAATTTTTTCATAATTCATAGCTATGGATTAAAGTAAAGGGAAGGCAAATGGATATATTCACACAGATTTGTGATACAAGAGCATTAACCAGTTGTCAAATTTTGTGTTTGAGTCAAAATAGGTCAAATTTTGATGTAAATAGGTGTGTGAGACATTATTAGGTCTATGTGTGGTCTTATAAACTCATTTGGAGACATAAAGTGTGTTATAAGGCTAAGAGGATTTTTCCCTCCAAAAGCAAGGATTTAAAAATTCAAAAATTGTAAAAAAGGCTAAAAAGGCCAAAATGCATATATGGGAGTGTCTATATGAGTAAAATAAAGTTTATAAGTCTAATGAGGTCATTTAATAGGTGATTTAATGGAAATAATTCCAAAACATTATGATAGAAATCATATTCTAGTCTAGACATATAGGTCTTATGTTGAAGTTGGTTTGGGTGACGAAGTTTTATTTTGGTAACTAACTAATAACCAATGTGGAGTTGGTAGAAAAGATAAAATAGTAAATAGGTTGAGAGTTTATTGATATAAGGAGAAGATATATTTTCAAAAAAGAGGAAGGAGAGTATAAAAATTTAAGAATGGAAAGCAAACCTCCTCTAGCAGGATTCAAATCCACAAATGGATAGGTTTTGTAATAAATAATGTAATGATGAATGAATTAATATGATTGAGGTGTGTGATTACATTCCATGTGAGTTAGTAAATCCATTTTATATTGTATTTTTTAGGCCATTAATTATATTCATATCTATTTTATAGTTACATGTTTGATAAGTTTGCACATTGGTCAAATGGACTGTAGGTTGCAAATCAAGACAAAGGGAGGAAAGTTGATAAAATTAGTGAAGACTGATGCAAGACTGAGGTAAAATCAACCCTCCATAGGTGATATGTGAGATAATATAATTTTAAGGATTTTATATTTGAAATCTCCAAGTTATAATGGTTGTTAAAATAATATTTTGTGGTACATACCCTGTCATAGGTGAGACAGTCTCTTTCCAATGTTGTCTCAAGAACATTGTTACTATATGTAAAGGTTGCATTTCATGGTAAGTTTAGATGATTTGTCCTTCATTATAGGTTCATAATTATAGATTGAATTTACTCATTATACTTCCATCAACTCAAGATAAAAATAACTCTGTTCCACGGACTATGATGTGTTTCTATGAATGTTAAAGAAGAAGGTGTGAGAAAGTGATTGTAAATGTTAGATGAATTCTAAATGTTATATTATGAATGATTTTAGATGATAATAAAATAAATAATAGAGGTATTTAATTAAATATTGAATGATTAAAAGACAAACTTAGATAATAAATCAAGCTCCCTATTCTCAACAAAAGGACTCTTATGCACAAGTCTGGATCAAGCAAGCATATTCAAATGTAAGAAATAGATTATAAGAAATATTGGGTATAATTATAAGTATTTATTATTTTGTTTAAAATAAAATAAATGTATTTTAAGGTGTCATAATAATGGGTAATATTTTTTGAAGGTAAACAGGCTACAACATCTATAACAGGGAGTACCATGTTCTGATATAACAACCCCATGGTGAGGGAGGTAAAGAATAATTTATTTTCAAGAGTATATGATACCTTGATTTATTTATAAGATTATTTAAATTTTATATGATGTTATAAATCCATTGGAACCATTGTAAAAAATTTAAAGGTAAGCATGTAGACTCTGAGGATATCACATTCCTATAGGTTACCCAAGAGAATATAGTCAAGGTGAAAGGGGAGGTTATTTTTTATATGTTAATATGTTTTTTTTAATTATAAAATGTGGTTATAGGTGTTAAATATGTAGTGATGCTTTGTAAATTCCTTAAATATAATCCCTAACTTCTATGGCATACTAATCCTATTGTCACAATCCCCAAAAGAACTCAAGATACCTATGTTTTAGTTGTTACAAGAATAAAACGAAAGGTCTAGGGGTCATCATATATTGGATAAGTTAAATCAATTATATATATACCTTATGAAGGTAATTTGACTTATTAAAACATTGTTTATCTCCATTTATTGAATTTATAGTACTCACGGGCTTGAAGAGGGTATGAAAACCCTAAAACTAGGGTTAAGGTTGTTCTGAGAGTTTTAGCCATTAGAATTCTACCAAATTTTGGGGTTTTGTTCCCTTGAGAATTATTAAGGATATTTAAGTGCTTTTTGAGTACCAGTGTATGAAACAAAATGTAAAATTGATCATTGAGTGTAAAGAAGCTTAAATAAGGCCTAAATTGAGGCAACTAGAAGGCATATAAAGTTATTAAGGTGAGAAAGATATTGAGAGATATATTATAAATTTATGAGGGGTTATAATAGAGATAAATATATCCCTTAAAGGTTATTACATCTCCAATAAAGGGCACAAGTCAGTCAAGGAAGTGAAAAACAAGGAAGCTAGGGCTATAAGACATCAATGAGTATTGAAACCTTGAGGTGAAAGATAGAGTATTTAAGAATATGTGATACTTATAAAGAGGTATGTAATTTTAGGATGTATACCTATTATCTCATCTAATCAATAAATATTTTCCTTGAAATTTAGTTCTAACTTTTGGTCATTGAGACCTATGGTATAGTGGCCTAGTATAAACACAAAACAAGAATCAGAGATGCATGTATACCATAACAGAGAATGAGAATATGAATGTCATATAAGAGGATTATTTCCCATGAAGTGTTTTTTGGAAGACTAATATAAATAGGGACTTATTCCAAAATAAATCCAAAGCCCAAGGAACTCACTGAAGGATTGAACTAGACATGAGATGTTGAATGACAAACTATCTAATAAATGACCAGTTGGAGAGAGAGAGAGTCGGGTGTTAAATATATATAAGACTTCTTATTAATTCCTATAAATAATTTGGTATCAAATCTAGTAAGTTATTCTTGGGTAAAAATTATGTTTTGAATTCTTTCTATTTTTTTGATTTGAGAAGTATGCATAATGCCATGAGATAGGCATGAGAAGTAACTTTTAGGGTATTTAGGGAGAAGAATAATTATAGGTATGATCCATTAAGGTCATAAAATAGTAGAATAATATTGAATTAGTGAAGAGAGATATCCCCTAATTCCTTTGAGAAGGACAAGATCTAGTCAAGAGAAGACTAGAAGAGATAGAGGAAAAAAAGAGCATTGAAGCTCCAAGAGAGAGGAAAGAAACAAGACTAAAAAAGAGATTCAAGAGAGTTAAGAAGAGATCCTAGAGAGAGGAATTAAGAATAATAAATGCCCATAATAGGTCTATGAGGCAAGCTTGAAGGACTTGCTATGAGGAAGTCTAAATAGGCCTAGAAAACAAAGAAGAATTAAGAGATAGATATAGAAAATGAATAGAGGACATAATAAGAGAATTAGGGTAGAGATTTGAGAATATTGAGATCATGGTGAAGCTCATGGAAAGTCAAGAAATCAAATGGATAGGTTATCATATGAGATGAAAGATGAAGTGTCCAATAGAGTCACTTGTGAGAAAGCACAAGAAAGGTGTCTTGAAAGATAAGAAGAATAATGAGAGGACAACCCAAAGAGGCATGAGAAAGAAGATTTTCCCAAGTGTGCAACAAGAAAGAGAAGTTGTGAAGATATTTCTCATTAAAGATAATAAGAAGGTGAAATATGTGCCAAAAAGAGCACAAGAGGGTGAAGATAAGATAAGATGGAATATGCCTATGCCAAAAGCATTCAAAAAGATTATATGGTCTCTAATTTTGTATGTTAATTTTTATTTTAAGTTTATGTTTGTAGGTATGAAGGTAGGTTTGGATAAGGTCAATCATGAGGCCTCAAAGTTTATGAGAAATGGATCAAGCACATTACCCATCAAGTGGAAAAAGGAGGACAAAAATATATAACCTCTCGAAGAAGACAATGAGTTGAAGATTGAGAGCATGCCACATGTAAAAGATGATGAAAAAGAGGAATTATATGATGCATTACCATGAATATTTACTAAAATAAATGATATGGTACACTAAGAATCCAAGAATGTCACCCAAGAATACTTGAAGGTCATCTATGAATATAATAATGAAGAAATAATATTTTAGTAGTTTCCATTGGATTAAAATGAGTGTTTGAATGTTGAATTTGATTGCATAAATGATGAAGTCAAGGTTGATAAGCAAGTTGAGATAAAACATGAAAGAGTGAATCCCTCATAAGGTGAACATGGGTATGGATATGTATAACCTAAGTGGCTTAAATAAGCAGGTGAAAAAAATAAAGAGGAGAACCTCAAATAAGAGTTCAAGAAAAGCAAAATCATGAGTAGAAGACAAAAAAAATGTGGAAACAAAAGGAAAATGACAAGGAACATAAATTTGGCATGATAGATGACCAAGGCATGAGGCATGAGAGTGATGAAAAGAGAGACAAGAGAATCGCAAGAAGATACAAGGCAACAAGTGGGTTTTAAAAAATAAAGGTAAGAGCACAAGAAGATCAAGTTACAAATATGCTCTAAGAAATTTTGAAGGCTGAGCAAATTGACCAGCCTACAAATTAAGTAAAGGAGATAATGCATGAAAACCAAGTAAGTTAAATGAAGGTACAACCATTTTAACAAGTAAAAGAATGCATGAGAGAAGATAAGTATTTACAAGATGTGTTTTCAAGTGTGGTATATGATGGTATGTTTGAATTTGAATCCAATGAAGAAGATATTTTGTATATAGAAACCATTGCATTGATGAATGGATGTGTAGTAAGGAAAGATGAGGGAGAAGAACCTTATATATTTATTGAGAAGCATTGTATATATAAAGAGGAGGCTGATATGACTCTAAAAAATGAGGGAGTCTAAGGAAAAGGAAAACAAGAAGCTACCCAAAACAAAGAAGAATAAAGCAAACCAAGGTTTGACGATGAATTTGAAGAGTTATATGCATTCAAGTTGCAAGAGGAGTTTAAGATGTTGGAGTAGACACTTAGTCCATCAAGGGACCTAAAAATAGATGGCTTACAATAAATGAAAGTCAAGAAATAACTCCAAGAAAACTTAAGATAATATCATCCAGAAGAAGCACAAGATGTTGTACAAACATGTAAGTAAGCATGCAAGGAAATGGAGAATGCACAAGTACACAAGGTGAGGTACTCATTGGATCAAGATCAATCTGAATTTTAATTTACTAAACATGGATATGGGATGAAAAATATTGGTTGAGTCATGATGTACTATGGTGAGGATGAAAATAAAAATATATTGCTCTTGCATAGTGAGCAAGGTGATGGGAAAAGGCATTAAAAAGTGAATAAGTTTGAATAAGTTTTATAAAAAGAGAGTGTAGATAAGCAAATAATTTTTTTTGAGATGCATGAGAAGCCATTAGAGTCTCATAAAAAAGATATTAGCAAGCATAAGGAGAAAATGTCACTCCAAAAGGAAGAATCAAGTGACAACAATAATGAAATAAGTCATGAATCAAGCATGAGGAAGACACATGCATACATGATGGTTTTCGTTGAGTATGAGAAGCTTAAAGATGGCATATAACAAGTGGAAGAAGTAGAAATCAAGAGTCTATAGTAGTTGTAAGATTTCATAAAGTTGGAATTTACATGGACAAGGAGGATAGATAAATCCAAGATAAAGAAAAGCAATAATTTAGCAAGGAGAAAGGAACTAGACAATATGTAAAAAATTTAATCAAGAGTGAAGGACCCTCACACGATAAATTGGAAGGCATGAAATAAATATGGAGGCACAAGTTTTCTCTTTTTGGGGAGTATGATGTAGGAGCATCAACTAAAAGTTGTCAAAGTTTGTGTTTGAGTCAAAATAGGTCAAATTTGGATGTCAATAGGTGTGTGAGACCTTATTAGGTCTATGTGTGGTCTTATAAAATCATTTAGAGACATAAAGTGTGTTATAAGGCTAAGAGGCATTTTCCCTCCAAAAGCAAGGATTTGAAAATTCAAAATTTGTGAAAAGGTTAAGAAGGCCAAAATGCATATATGGGAGTGTATAGATGAGTAAAATAGAGTTTATAAGTCTAATGATGTCATTGAATAGGTGATGGAATGGACATAAGTCCAAAACATTATGTTAGAAATCATATTCTAGTCTAGACATATAGGTATCATGTTGAAGGTTGGTGTGGGTGAGGAAGTTTTATTTTAGTAACCAAATAATAACCAACATGGAGTTGGTAGAAAAGATAAAATAGTACGTAGGTTGAGGTTAAATGAGATAAGGATGAGAGAGACTTTCAAAAATAAGGAGAGTCTGAAAATGTAAGAATGGAAAGCAAACCTCCTCTAGCAGGATTCAAGTCCATGAATGGACGGGTTTTGTAATATAGAATGTAATGATGAATGAAGTAATATGATTGAGGTGTATGATTCCATTCCATGTAAGTGAGTAAATCCATATTATATTCACATATTCAGGTCTTGAATTATATTCATATCAGTGTTATAGTTGTAGGTTGCTCAAATGGATTGAAGGTTACAAATCAATAGAAAGGAAAGAAACTTGATAAAATTAGTGAATATTGATGCAAGACTGAGGTAAAATCAACCCTCCACAGGTGATATCTAGGATAAGACAATCTAAAAGTTTTGATCTTTGATATCTCCAATTTGGAATGGTTCTTAATAGAATATTTTGTGGTATAAACCCTATCATAAGTGAGATAGTATCTTTCCAATGTTGTCTCAAGAAAATTGTCACTGTGTGTGAAGGTTAAATTTCATGGTAAGTGTAGATGATTTATCCTTAATTATAGCTTCATAATGGTAGATTGAATGTGCTCATTAGACTACCATCAACTCAAGAGAAAAAAAATCTGTTCCACAGACTATAATTTGTTTCTATGAATGTTGAGGAATAAGGTATGACAAAGTGATTTCAAATGTTATATACATTATAAATGTTATATTATGAATGATTTTATATGTTGAGAAAATAAATCACAGATATATGGAATTCAATCTTGAATGAATAAAAGATAAAATTAGATAATAAAACAAGCACCCTATTCTCAACAAAAGGACTCTTATGCACATGTCTGGATCAAGCAAACAAATTGAAACACAATAAATAGATTGGAAAAAATATTGGGTATAATTATAAGGATTTATTGTTGTTTTAAAACTTCAAGGAAGGCTGGTAAGGTGTCATAAGAATGGGGAATATGTTTTGAAGGTAAATGAGATACAACATCTATAACAGGAAGTACCCTCTTCTGAGATAACAACCCCATGGTTAGGGAGGTAAAGAATAATTTATTGTCTAGAGAAGATGATACCCTAATTTAAGGGATGTGGAAGATGATTTAAATTTTAAATGAGGTTATGAATCCATTAGAACCACTGTAAAAGGTTTAAAGGTAAGCATATATACTCTGAGGATATCACATTCTTATAGGTTACCTAGGAGAGTATAGTCAAGGTGAAAGGGGATGTTATTTTTTGTATGATCATAAGTTTTTTTGATTATAATAGGTTTATATAGGTTTTAAAAAGGTAGTGACACTTTTTAAATTCCTTAAAGAGAATCCATAACTTCTATGGCATACTAATATTGTTGTCACAATCCCTAAAAGAACTCAAGAAACTTGTGTTTTAGTTGTTACAAATATAGAATGAAAGTTTCAGGGGTCACAATCTATTGGATAAGTTAAGGTATTTATAGATAGACCTTATGAAGGTAATGTGACTTATTTAAATGTTATTTAGCTCTAGTTATTGAATTTATAATACTCACAGGCCTGAATAGGGTATGAAAACCCTAGAACTAGGGCTAATGTTGTTCTAAGAGTTTGAGCCATTGGAAATCTACCAAATTTTGGAGTTTTTTTCCCTTGACTATGATGAATGATATTTAAGTGGTTTTATAGTAATATTGTCTAAAACAATATGGAAAAATTATCATTGAGTGAAAACAAGCGTAAATAAAGCCTAAATTGAGGCAACTAGAAGGTATATAAGGTTAGTAAGGTGAGAAGGTTATTGAGATATATATTCTAACTTAAATAGGGGTTATAAAAAATATAAATATATCCCTTAAAGGTTATTAAATCTCCAATAAATGGCACAGATTAGTCAAGGGAAAAACAAGGAAGATAAGGCTACAAGCCATCAATGAGTATTGAAACCTTGAGGTGCAAGATAGAGTAGTTAAGAGTATGTGATAATTATAAAGAGGTATGTACTTTTATTATGTGGAATTATTATCTCATATAATCAATAAATATGGTCCATGAAATTTTAATCTAACTTTTGGTCCTTGAGACCTATGGTATGGTGGCCTAAAATAAACATAAAACAAGAATCAAAGATGCATGGATAACATACGATAGAATCAGAATATGAATGTCATATAAGAGGATTATTTACCATGAATAGGTGTTTATAATACTAATACAAATAAGGAATTATTACAAAATGAATCTAAATCCCAAGGAACTCCTTGAAGGATTAAACTAGACATGAGATGTTGAATGACAAACTATCTAATAAATGACCAATTGGAGAGAGAGAGAGAGAGAGAGAGAGAGAGAGAGAGAGAGAGAGAGAGAGAGAGAGAGAGAGAGAGAGAGAGAGAGAGAGAGAGAGAGAGAGAGAGAGAGAGAGAGAGAGAATAAGGTGTTGAAGATATATAGGACGTATCCCTAATTACTCTACATAAATTTGGATACATAAAAATATATATGCGTACTCATATGACATAGGCACAATAGATGACATAGGCTAAATTAGATAAAAAGATTTTAGACAATTCCACATTACATAGCACAAGGTCACACTAAATAGGTGTCAAATTAGTATAAACTTATCTAACCACATGTATATCCTCTATTTCTATATCTAATAATTCACATTCCATTTTATAACTATATTTTAAGACCATATTCCTTGACAAACATGCACGAATCTGAAATAAGATAAATACATCACTCTTTTAGTGTTTTCAATAAATAATAAGTTATTATATTTAGTTAGTTGCAATAATTTTTTTTTAGTAATTGTATATATTAATAAATATTATTTATTCAATATTTTTATTCATATTATCATCACATAAATCCTAAAATCAATAAAATAATATCATTGAAGAGTTGTAACATGAGTTACAAACCAGGAAGGAAATGTTTCCAAAGGTCCAAGATGATGGTGAAGGAGTGAAGGAGAGAGAAGAGTCTACTATGTAAAGGGGAACATCCTCTACCACATATGCATAAATAATTAATGAGGTATGCAAAGTAGACACTTCACCATATTCTCTTTCTTTCCATAAAGATTTAGATGCTTCCTTTGGTAAATTCAGAAGCATAATAAGATATTTAGCTCTAAGTTGCTAATCAATATGGGTTATGATTGAAAGTGTTTTGGCATAAATGACCTATGAATTAATAATCCATTAAATGTTGATGAAATTCATCAATATTTAGGTTTTGGATAGTTAATGGAAAAGAAGGACTTGGATAATACTCCAAGATAGCTAAATCAAGGAAATATTCCAAAGCTAAAGAGCCTAAGCCACTAGCTCTACAAAAAAACCCATACAAGGTAATGCCATAGTTTATTTTATCAAATCTAATTAGTATTTTTATTCTTAAATTAATCAATATTCCTCTCATTAATATTAAGGAAGAATTGTGACACCTCAAAATGAAAAATAAGAGTTTCTAGGAAGAGAAAAATAACTCTATGAAGAGGGAAATAACACATTGTCAATTTATGACCAAGTGAGTGATTACAATGAATAAGATTTTATAGAATATCAAAAGAGAGGTGAACATACCAACGGAGGATGTAACATAATACCAATTAGCCTTAGGTTCATACCTTTAACCCTCTCAGTAAATCTTTCTATAGGCTACCTATTTGGATTCATCTACCAAATTTGCCTCTTCATTTTTGGTGTGAATCTTTCTATAAAGGCATTAGCAACTCAGTGGGCCATTTTATCATGGTGGATAATGCCACTACTCACTTATCTCACACCACTTATGCTCGTATTTTATTGGATTTGGATTTGTCTATGCCTCTTCTGGTAGAGGTTGTTTTACAAGTTATTGGTCGCTCTTGGTGTCAGCCCTTGGATCATGAAGGTATCCCATTTTGTTATCAGAGGTCATTTAATATGGGTCATTTGGCATCTAAATGCCCCCATTTTAAGGTTTCTTGGTCTTCATCTTGGTGGAAAGATGATCTAAATAAACACATTATAGTATATTTTGATGATGATGGTTCAAGCTCAAAAGCTTTTGAGCCTCCTTCTAATGATGAGAAGGATTCTCTTCCCCCACTACATGACTCTTTTGATGTTGAGATTGTTTTAGGGACCTCCATTATTATTGTTTCTAATTATAAGACTATTGTTCAAACTTCCCCTACTAATGATATTATTGGGACTACTATTGGGATCTCCCCTACTATTATTATTGTGGTACCATTAGATTTACTTGGTTCTTCTGCTACTAGAACTATAATAGGGACCTCCCCTACTATCTCCATTACTATTACTATTGGGACTATCATAGGGATCTCGACTGCTATTACTGCTAAGTTAAGGACTACTATTGTAGGTACATAATTTTCTACTGGGGCTGATGTTGTTATGTGTATTCCCCAAAATCTACCCCCTTCTAAGGACCTGGTGAGTTTTTCACTTCATATCCTATTTTTTTGAATGGAAATTTTGATGCTTATTAGACTATTGTCCAAATGAGGAAGTCAAGTCTTCCTGAGCATGTTTATAAGACCCACTTTTAGGCTAAGGGTGTTTAACTTGCTATGTCAGGTTTTGTTATTGTATAGTTTGTTATTCCTTATAGCATTATTGCCTTTTAGTTACTTAACCATTTTGGTTTTACTATCTCACTATTGTCACTATGTTATTTTTGGCCTATGGGTGGCCTTTTTCTTTTTTTCCCTGGGGGATGATTTTTATAGGGCTCAAAATCCTTTTTTCCTACTGAACTAATCAAAAACATAATACCAATTAATCATTCTTCCTTAAAAGGCATCTCAATAATGTATGGAAGGAAGAAGTATTCCACTAGTTATTTCAAATATAACACAAGTTTCCATGCAGCACAAAATTATTGGTATACATATCCATGTTCTTTTTATGGAATCAATAACCATTATGTGGCCACATTTCAAAAACAAAATTCTATCCAAAATAAGCCTATGTACTTAAATAGGAAGGATGTAAGTTGTAAATACCACTCTCCAAATAAAAATGTTGATAATGGAAATAAGGGCATGTTTTCTAATAAAATATGTAATAATAATTACAATCATTGTAACATGAGTGGTAATTGACATACAAAATGTTAGGAGATTCATCCACAACTTTATATAAATAATTTAAAGGATCATTCGAAGATGGAAGCTGTTTAAACACCTATAAATCAAGGTGTATAAAATGGATAATCTTTTCAATAAACTCCAAGATAAGAGACAATGAATGAATAAGCCCACCTATCTAAGGAAGAATCAATCTAACATCATTTGTGTGACAAAATGTGGTGGAATACCACACATTGAAGGTGGATTATAGATCAACCATATAATATAGTTTGAGAATCACATGTATGAACAACTAATTACATAAATGAGGTTGTATCATTTTTAGAATTATCATGTTCATATGCAATTTGGCATGTTTTCCTTACCAAATTATTATATAATATGATAAGATGGGTAAAAGAGGCACTCTATGTTGAGAGAAAGATCCAAGCACATGTTGAAGGCTAAGATATCAAAAAGATTGCATCGTGTTTTAGCATTTCTATTTTTTATCAATGTTATAGCATGCATTTGAAATCTGACATGATTGTAACATGGAGGTATAGGCTAGTTTTCATAAATTATAAATATTATAACATGCATATGTTGTTTTTAGTATGCAAATGATAACCTTAAAATAGTGTTACCAAGTTTGTAGCATGATTTCGAAGTGTTATATGCACATGAAATAAGGTTGAATTAGGTTATCCAAAATAAGTTTTGATATGAAAATAGTTGGTATGGCATGTTACTGGGCATATTATTACATACTCTTAAACCTAAGGGTTCTTTCATGAAGGGTGAGAAGTGCATCCATGGTGAGTATAACTCCATAGGAAGACTACTAGTTGTGATGGATGTATGTTTTGACATCCATATTCCTTAATTTAATATGTTTCATCCAATGTATGCTGAATTTGTTTTAATGCAAAATTTTAGTCACAAGATGTGGGAAAATTTATAAATGGAATTTCATGTTTCAATCTATGTATGTTGCATTGTTGAATTGTATAGCCCAAAATAAGGGAAATTTCTAAATGTGATGATTTTTTATAACACTACTTACATAATGAAATATGTTATTTAATTATTGAAAAAATTATGTACATTGAGGATGTTGTATAAGCATATCCTAAGGGAGATATTCACCCTAGCTCAAAAAAAATTATTTTAAAACAAAGGGGCTAAGAGGAAAAGCCATGAGGAAGACCAAACAACCAAAGAGTGAAATAATGTCAGTTATAAGAGATTGAAAGGCATTATGGACTCTTTATAAAACTATATTTTTAAGCTTAAAAGTTGGGTAATCACTCTCCAAGAGAGAGGAACCAATTCAAGAGGATAGTAGAATTAGACAATCTAATTTTAAATCAAATCTATCCATACAATCATATGTCCCATGCTTTAAAAAGACTAGAAGCCCAAAAAAATGTAATTTTGTTAAAAATGTCTATTTTGGATGAATTGATAGTGCCCCTATGAATTTTTGGGCATTATAAACTCAATTTAAAGGTCCATTTTATCGTAAAATGTTGTTAAAACTATGTTTTATGATTTTTTTAAAAACTCCTTTTGATAAACTTACAAATAATAACATTTTCACAATGAGGAAGAGACCAAAAACAATAAGCAATGGTTTCAAGATCTTGATTTGATACCATATTATAGTAATGGATACTCATTTATGAGGATCAAATTTTTAGATCATTACCACAATTATACAAAGGCCATAATGTATAAAATCAAATTAGCATAAAACACTAAGTGTATGTCTCTATGATATTTTACAATCTGACCAAATATAATAAGGAGTCCTAGATAATAAATAAATGTTCAATTTTGTTTCAAAAAAAACCAAGTAGTTGGAGTGAACAAACTATTTATTAATATAATCAACGAAATTTTCACTCTTCTAATTTATACATGCACATAATGATTTGACACTTAACAAACATAAAAACCTCCCTAATCAAGCTTAACCCTTATATTAGTGTGAACCAAAATTAAAATATGATAGTTAGGAAAAACCCACTACTAGCTTCATGTGAACATAAACACACCAAAATGATCCCTTAATTATAGAATTATGGAGAGAAAAAAGAGAAAAGTAAAGAGACAGATGGGTCTTGACAATGAGGATTGATTAGGTACCCATGAAATGTAACTTGGAAAAATGATTTGCTATAAGGTATCTAAAAAACTAGTAAAAATAATGAAAGTAGAGAGAGATAACATATTCTACAAGGCATCAAAAGACGTAAATGAATTAATAATTGAGAATAATGGTGAAAAATGTTTTTGGTATATAGAATCATTAAGGAACTTAATATTGCATGAGTGGTCTAGATCCACTGAATAATAAGTGGAAAAACATTTGACACTATAGACAATAGAATAATGCATGAAAAGAATATTGTCAAAGGTGTTGAAAGTGAAAAAGAGTTTACCAAATTAAATTAAATCAAATGATTCAAGTAGATGTATCACAAAACATTATCAAGGAACACAACACCTAAATAAAAATGATCTTCAGTACACCCACATACTACTAATTGGCTGGGGTGACACAAAAAACTATATAAGTGGACAAAGCCAACTACTCAAACACATAAAAGCTAACACTAAGGCCAAATAATAAATATCTATGAAGAGAAGATTTCCAATCTATCAAATAAGTGTCAAAGATATATAAATAATATCTCTCAATAATATGGCCCTAGTGGTGATATGAGAGTCAAGAAACTAAAATAGAGAAAAAAATTCTCAGAATAGAGCACATACATATGAAGATAAACTAGGATAAAATAGAAAACCCTCCATGACTCTATGGACCTAGTGCAACTATAATATGATCACATTTAAAAAACCCACCAAATGATGCAAGGAACTCCAAAATTTTGTTAATCCATAGAAAATGATTTCAATAGAAAGAGAGCTAATCCTAATACAAGGGATCAATTTACATATGAAGAAGCTAAATAATAAAGGAACCAAACTAGTAAAATCCTCATAAATAACAATCACAATGCCATAAAAATTGACATAAAATACATTCCATATGAATACATGTGGTGGAATATGATGCTTACATGTGATTAAGTGCAAAGTACAAAAAAGGCGCATGTGTTAAAACATCCAAAAGTGTGTTAGGTTGATAATTCCTATCTAAAACAATATGAGGAGTCTCATGCCTAAGTGAAAGTGAAATAAAACTTATGTGTTACTTAACACATACATGAAGAGTGGAGCAAAAAACATTCAAATTCAAATGACATCAAAATAACCTAATGAATGTGAAACACCTACATGATAACCAATGTTATGATGAGAAATTTAATGAACACCCTATATAAGCAAAATGATGTTTTGTGAATGTTTACCAATACCTCTAAGATGAGACATAGAATGTAGTATGTGGGACCCAAAGGTAGTTATATGATTCTAGAAAAAAACAAGAACATTTACACATGGATCTAAAGTGGGGTGTGTATAAGGTGCAATAACATGAATATTAGATACGGTAGATGACTCAGAATATGGTAGGTCATAGTCTAAAAGTGCACTAAGTGGATACATACCATATTAAAGAATAGGTAGTTAATCACATGATGGACTAGAATTAAAAAATGCAAGTCCAATGTATTGATCTGATGTTGGAAATGTGATATTCTATCCTACAATATTCATATGAGGGCATCTTTGCTAAAAATGAGGGAGAGTAGAATGGACTTTTGCTTCTTGATTTTCTTATTCTCTTTTACATACTTAATCATATTATCTTGAATTTTACATACTTCAAATAAAAACATATCTTTTTCCAATTATAGGTTATTATTGACCTACATGAGGGTAAGGAGTTCATGACATGAACCATTATAGTAATTAAAATAAGGCCTTGGAATAAACCTCAAACACAAAACACTCAATAAGATAGAACTCCCTAAATAGATTATAATGTCATATTTTTGTACTTGTTTTTGAACCAATTGGCACAAAAAAAATAAATATGCCCTCCTATAATCTATAGTATACACCAAAAGATGCAAAAAGTGATCCCATATCACAAACAAGGAGGAACTTTATAAACATTGTGTTTATAATAGATTTTACAATTTCAAATGGATAATTTTTACTTACAAGTACAATTAAGAGACAACATAGAACAAATACAATGGAATGACTATAAATAAAAAATTGCTTACTTTAAAAATATTTTTTTTCAGTTTGAGTTCTATGTGAGAAGATATGGCCTTCAGAAGGTCGAGAAAAAAATGATTGTGAAGCAAATTTTTTTAGGAACTATAAGTTTTTGGAAATTGATTATTCATTTTGAGAAGTTGACTATGCCACTATATAGATATTTGAAAAATAAGAAGGATGAAAAAAAATTGAGTTCTATGGGCTTCCAAACAAGTGAAAAATGACCACAAACAAAATGTCTCTATCAATTTCTGCATAGCAAGAGTGCAAGCAAAAAAAACCTTGTTGTTAAAAAAAAGGTCTAATATGCCACTACACCATGTTATGGTTTCAAATATATATATATATATATATATATATATATATATATATATATATATATATATATATATATATATATATATATATATATATATATATATATATATATATATCCTTTTGTTGATGAACACATGGAAGGGAGAGTTTATAACAAGATACATTTTGTCATTACACCAATGTAACTCTAAAGTCATATAAGTGGAAAAAATTAATTTTAAATTTCAAAAACAATTTCAACATAATAAAAAAATTTATGTTTTAAATGGTGAATAGATTTTGGCAACTTTGAAAATAGTTAATGGTGTGAAATTATACATTGGTCAATCAGTCCAAATTTTATTTAATTTATTTTAATTTTGCTTCTAATCACCCTATAAGATATATTCTAAACCATTTTAGGACATATATTTACCATAATTACTACGTATATGTGGGTTTGATTCATCTTGAAATTATAAGAGACTGTATTAGTTATGTTGAATTCCACACACACATAGTTGTTGGCATTAAGTGAATTATTGTTAATTAATACTTATTTATTTCTTTAAAAATTTACCATTAATTTTTAATTTTTACCTTTTATGTAAGTAACATTCTAGTTTATTTTTTATCTTATCATTGTTAGGGCAAGAAATTAAAACAAAATCTTCTGTTTAATATATTATATATTTATTCAAATTAATTGAACACTATATTTTTAAATAAAGTATACATCTAATTCAAATTTATATAACTTTATAAAAATATTATATCCTAAAAAACTTTTAAATAAACATGAACATTCACTAATGTGTAGTTATGAGGTACCAAATATTGGCTAGTGTCATTGAGAAAAGGATTTTGGAACCATTGATTCTTAAATAGAAATTTTTGCTAGGAATGTTATGCTTTGCTATAAGAACATGAAACACATTTTTGGGATCATTAATGTAATTTGTTCAATTTATCAAAAAAAATTACGTTCTTATAGCTTGAGTTATTTCCTAGTTAAAATGAGAATAAGTTCATGATGCATGTGATAATTATTGTTATTTTGATTAGAATATGTTCATTGGATTGGAATTTAAAAGGTTTGGGAGTTTAAAAAAAAATTTAAAATGGATTATAATTTTTTTGACCAAGAGTTTGATGGGTAGTTCCATGTGTAGATGGGAAGGCATAATCAATTATTCTGAGTGAACATAGTTTCACATTTTAAAATTCATATTCTTACTATATTTTTTTTCATCAATGAATTGTATCCTTTTAAACATCTAAGAAAATTAATCTATTTTAAAATGAATAGAGTTACATGCACTTTAAATTTTTTAGTTGAAATAATTTGTTTACATTATCTCTTATTGAGTGGTCCCATGGAAGTCACAATTGTTATATTTGTAAGGGGTCTCATGCAAGTGTAAATTTTATGCGTGTAAAAAATATAATCTTTATATCTTTATGGGTTAGACTAGTTGGGTGGGTTTGATGGTTTCCATCAGCCACACCATGGTTTGAATCTTGGTTGAGTAAATTAGGAAACATTGAAGCTAAGGGGCATGTGTGGACCCTTGGGGATTAGTGGTAACACAACTACAATGGATGAAAATAATTTCATTAATCACATGGCCCATTGTTAGCAACTACTAGGACAAAGGTTTTTAGAGATGGGTAGAGGCTAGGGGAAATAATATACAACCCATGCAGAGAATATGTAAGCATAATAAAAAAAATTAAAACAAATAAAAAATTGTTCTATAAATATTTTATAATTATCTTTTACATTTAAACTTCCTATATTTTCTCTACAATTATAATTTAATGGGATTTTAAAATTCATGGGACCATTTCACTATATTTCTACTCCTAAATAATATTTGCAACATCAAGTAAATATTTTTGTAATACAATACAATGGGCTCAGTTTTTTATCCAAATTTTACATGAAAATTTAGTCATTAATAAACCCTTAACCTAGGTAAGATCAAGGTGATTATTTTTTCCTAAGGAATATATAAACATCAGTAAACATCACCTTAAAAATATAAGTTAATGGAGGGTTGGGGATTGTAAATAATAGTAAAAAAATATGTAAAAATTAAAAAAAATGCATCCCCTAAAATAATTCCAAGGTGATCATACATAAAAAGAAATACATGATAATAAAATGGTCTAATTATAAAGATAAGTGGCTCGTTAAGTATATTCCCCACTATAAGGTGTGAATAAAATAACCACACACCTAACATCACTACATTAGTAAAAAACCTTTAAGAACAATACATTTCCATGGATAGGTTTATAAAAAGAGTTATGATTAAGAATATTGTATCAATAGAAGTTATTTTCCATATAATTTTCTTTAAAGAATCTATGTGACATTTTTAAATAAAACACTTAAATAAATGGTTGTCCTAGAACATACATGGGTAAGCCATCCATAAATGGTGCTACTAGTACACATGATATTTGGCAATTATTTCCATTTTTTTTATTGTATGCTTGAAGGCATTACATGTAATCACTTAATTACATAGAATGTCATCATCTATATCCATATTTTAGAAATAAACATATACTGAATTTACAATGCTGAGTAAGCATACATCTAAATTTCCAATCTCTCTACCCTTACTCATGACTATTTCAAATTTAAATGTTATGCTATTTAATTTATTAAAGGATGGACTATTATTTTCATGGTATCTTTGGTTTTGGAATTTTGTTTAACACCCTTTAATTTTCTTAATATTTTTCAGAGAACAAATGTGTTTGGTTTTTCAAAGCATAAAAATCTATGTTGCATTCATTAGATATTCGATCCTTTTTTTATTTTTTATTTTTTCAATTAGATTAGGAAATAACATTTTTAAGACTTTAAAAAACTAAAAACAAAGTAGAAATTATATCTTAATTTTGGTATTGTTGAAAAATATATCTTAATAATATGTTTAACATATCATAAAAATATGGTGAAAATTTTATGTAGGAAGTAACCCCTGATAGGGTTGTATATATGGTGAGATCGATGAGGTATGGAAGGACACAATTTGTTATCAAATATTTTGTTTATTGCATTTTTTTTGGAGTCACTAGACTTACACTTGCACTCCTTTTTCCTTACTGTACATTGTGTTTTTTTAGTGTCATGAGATACTTTTGGCATTTTGTGGAAATCAATATTATTATCATTATTTTTGCACTTGTTGGTGCTAGAAAAATATTTGACTCATAAATGGATTTATGTAGCTACTTTATGTAATAAAAAATTATATAATTTTATGATTTTTGTATCATGTATATAATTAATCATAGATTTAGCTTTTAATACATTGATTCTAATGAGTTATATATAATATTTGAAATAATTTATTATTTTAATTTTATCCATATATTATTATGTTGTAGAGATATGAAATTAGCCAAAAATATATAATTATGGAGACATGGTACATGCTACATAAATATGGATGAGATTACTATCTAAGGTAAACTAATGATGATTGTAATTGACTATAAAACCATAATGTTGAATCATCTAATTTTTTAATCATCCAATAAAAAAACCACCAAAGGATGTTTAAAAATTGGCATGATGATGAGACATATCATACAAAGACTTCAAAGATGTCACATGAATGATATTAATGTTAATTGCATTAAATTTAGGATTATGTTTGGTAATGGAGGCTTAAGGTATTAAGTTATCTAAATATAATTATTTGAGTGAAATTGGGGATAAGGTTAAAAAACATTAGGTATACAAAATTCAAAAGTCAATAGATGAAAAACTTATTTATGTGAAGTAAAAAAATCAAGTCAAGGTTTTATGATATATTGGAACTACATAATTCTAACAAGGACTTGTGATGAATATTTTGTCTACCCTAGTTTCATGTTAAAGGAAAATTTATGTCATTAATAAGTCCCTAGATTGGGCCTTGTTTAGACTAGATCCCTTGCATTAAAATAAGTCAATTTTTAATTGGGATCAAAATGGTCAGAGGTGTATATTGCCTTCAATGGCAACAAATGTTGAAAGCATATTCTAGCCTAACTTTGTCTCTAGTTGTTATCCTATCAAAAATGGGTCTTTAAGGATTGTGTCAACATGGATGTCAAGAGGTTATTATTTAAAGGAGTTAGATGGGGTAAAATCACTCTGAATATGCTATAAAATTTGGTTAAAATTTTGAGAACCAAATGTAAAAAATAATCCATTTTTTTTGTGGGGGGTGTGATGTTAAAAACATTAAAAGTGTATGTGTTAAAATTGAATTTGCATGAGATGTTACAATTTTTAATAAATAATTGCTAATTTAGAAGTTTTTACATTCAATTATTACCTTAAATTAACATGTTTGATTATGTGTATATATAATCATATGTTTAAATTTAAGTTAAAAAATCACATTTGTGGTTTATATATATATAATATCAAAAACCTCATTTGGGGCACATTACCTAAACTCATTTTAGTCTATAGGACCACATTTTTTATGACACATTTTATTATAATTAATTTAAAGAGTTCGTACAACCATGATTTCAAAGCAGTAGGTCAAAAATACCTTGTATCATCTTTAAATGGAAAGGATGTGAATTATTTGAAAAATGCCTCACATAATGGAGTTTTTTAGACTATGATTATTTTAGGATGTATAAGCATACACAAATAATGAAAAATTATTGACAAAATGCCTCAACAAATAGTGGGCCATTGGAAATGCCTTTGAGAGCAATAATTTTGCAAGCACAATTGAAGTGCCTTTGAAAAATAATATGGTGAGACCAATTTCATGTTTCTATTATCTTTTTGACACCAATGGAATAATATTTTCTTGGAGTTACAAACATATTCAATGATAGCATATAAATTTTGCAAGCTAAAAATGATTGCCTTATACAATACACAACGTTGCTCCTTTTTGTACTAAAGAATTTCATAGAGATTTACTTTTCAATAGTTGATGGATATTTAAAATTTTATTTAGAAGCATCATTGGCTTTATGTAGAGACAAAAGTGTTCAAATAATTTTTTAATATTAAAGTAATCCTAGGATGTGTAATTTTAATTTCATAGTTGACATGTAAATGATTGCAATACATGCTCTAAAGATTCACATTTATTTCTTGATCCTTGACTATTATGTACATTTATACAATTTATGGCTTCATTTTATTTGTTAAATGCAACACTTTCACAAAATTCTTTAGAGAACTAATGTCACTTTGAGAATAAAAATTCTAGAAGGTGGGGGGATGCCATTATATCTTACTTTAAATACTACATGTAATTTTCCATCTAATTATAATTTTTTTAGAGATATAATAAAATAGACAATAAAATTATACATGTGTGGTTATTTTTTCAAATATTATATAATTATGTTAAACTCTAGGATTCACTAGGTTATTATAGAAAATGTTATGGGTCCATTCTTAAAATTATCCTTAGTGGAAAGGACTATTTTTTTCTAATGATTATTGATGATAGTTTTTCAAATTATTGTTATCTATGAAGGAAATGTCATTACAACATAAAAAAATATTTTGTTGACATTAATTTGAATGTTAATGCTTATGCCAATACCAATGCCTCCATTTAAGATAATGTAGAAATTATTGATACCAATTTAATACTACAATACGACTGATACAAAGTGGTATGCAGGTATGGCTCAGTCATGCCAGACTTGTAAGTGTTTAAATGATTTATATAATTTAGTTTATTTTGAACTTTAACTTATAATAAATACCTTAAAACAAAAAAAATAGTGCATATCTATTCATACAGTCATACAACCCTGCTCTGAAAAATACCAAAAACAAAAAAAATGTAGTTTTCTCAGAGATGTCTATTTATTCAAATTTAAAGTGCCCTTATGGGTTTTGGGGCATTTAGGACTCAATTATGAGGGGTTGGTAATAATGTGAGACCATTACACTCATGTCATATGAGACAACACATTAGGTATTTTATATGTGAGGCCATGTGGAGCCACATGTTGTGGGTCAGTTACTTCAGTAGTATTGTACACAATTGGTATCCAAACTCTAATTAATCAGGTATTCTACATAGGATACTGAGATATCTAAGATACTGGGATGGGTATACTAGGGTGGTATCCATTCACAACTTGGGACACTAATCGAATGCCCTATATTTTTTTATAAATGAAGAGGAGGGTTACATTCCCTTAAATTTTGAGGATTAGCTATTCAACAAGCATAAATGATAGGGGAGATAGAGGACAAGATCCTATAATAATATATAAGGTGGTACAAGGGAAACCAATATGAAATTAATAACAACAATAGAAAATAATGGTTATAAAAAGAGGAGAGGAGGCTCCCTAGGGGATAAGCTATCAATTGAGGTGTAAACAGAGGAAAAGATGATATTTGATGAGAACTCAAACCTTGATTGGCACAAGGAATACCCATGTACATCTAATTAGAGTTTTATTTATGATCACACCTTAGTATATTAAATTTATTTATTATTTTATGTGTACACTCTAAACTTTAAATATAATATACTTTTGTGTGTGTTTATGTTGTAAAAAATTCAAAATAGAGTGAAAAACATTGATCAAGGACTCACATACATATATATTCCATGATGCGTTTGGCCATATCAGAGAGAAACTACTTATATACCTAGGATTACCCTTGAGCATTGGACAACACTCTGATGTATCTTCCCTTTCCTATCATGGAGCACAAGACATAATATGTCATAGGATTGATATAATTGGCATGTAGGCCAAGGTGGCAAAGTTAGAGGCTTGGATCAAGACCCTAAGTGACCTATCCATTCTAAAAGGTATACTTGCCTCTACAAGCAAAAAAACTACAAGTGGAGAGACCTTTCAGGTTGAGAGCAAACATATAATGCATTGAAGTCAAAGTATGAGTCCCTAACATTAAACATAAATAGGATCTCATATGAGGTAGAGTAATATCCCTAGGCACTCTAACTCAATAAGTACTTAGAGGAAATGAGGGATATATTCCTAGTATATATTTTTATTATTTTTGAAAAATTGACAATGATTTCCCTATTGGTGTGGAAATGATGTACACAAACACTTTTAAAAATTACACACACACACACACACACACACACACACACACACACATCTCTCTCTCTCTCTCTCTCTCTCTCTCTCTCTCTCTCTCTCTCTCTCTCTCTCTCTCTCTCTCTCTCTCTCTCTCTCTATGTGTGTGTGTGTGTGTGTGTGTGTGTGTGTGTGTGTGTGTGTGTGTGTGACACATTTTTGTCTTTAAATGTTGTTATAGCATCTTGTTAAGATATTTTAAAGTTTTATTTCCAATTTATACACCACATATGGCTAATAATTTATATTTTTATGATACAAATCTACAAACATGCTTACATTTTTAATGTTAAAAAAAATAACGCAAATGTAGAATGGGTTGATTTAAAAAATAAAAATGTGTTAAAATCTATTTTATAGGTGAAAATCAAACTATTTTATCCATGTAAAAAGTGAAACTTATTTTTTATCAAGGATGAAGGGAGAATATGATATGTTGAATGGAAAAAGGAGAGAAACTACTCATCAAGAATATCACAAGGAATAAAAGTATAATATTAATCCCTATAGGATGTGGGATGATTATACTCCCTGTTAAGATTAGAAAATAGTAGTTTTATTTCCTTCATATAGAATTAGATCAATATATGGTCAAACATGATAGAATTTTTAAAGGGCAAGGTTCTACTTTGAGCACTAACATCTGAGCAAGAGTTTTTGGGATTTATTATAATTTTTTGACACTTTTTCACTTATTTACTTTTGTTTCTCTTATTTTTTGACTCCCTATGCTTTGCATCATACAACTATGAAGATGTAAGGGATCACCAGCGAAGGCTAAACATAGCTGAGTAATGGCATTTCCCCCCAGATATTGACACCACACAACTAGTAAGATGTGATGGCTCATCACTAAAGATCAACAAAGGATGAAAGATGTAGAATTATTGCTTCATTACTTTTTAATTTTACTAATCTGAACTTAACATTGTGTTTTTTAATTTACTATTTTCTTGAAGAATCTTATTCCCAAACATTGGACCCATGCAAATGGTAAGATGCAAGGGCTCATCACTAAGGAATAAGGTAAGATAATAATATTACCTAGTTATAACATGTCAATGTTTTTCTTAGAGGGAACCAAAGGGGTTTATGCCATGAGGAATTTCCTAGATTAGGATGTAGACTAGAGTATCTAAGATTCCAAGAATGTATATAAGATTAGGGTATATAGTACCCATAAGGACTAAGATCAAGCTCTTAAATTATGTTTATTTTGAGATTATCTTTCTAAAAAGGGAGAAATGGTAATAAAAAAATATAAAATTATATATATAACTAAAGGCTTTTTCACATGAACTCGTAGCTACAGGGTTATTTTGTCAAAATAATTGATATTAAAAAAAAACAAAATAATGATAATAATTTATTAATACAAAGAGGTAAATGTGAAATGTAAGATTTCAAGAATTCATCAAAATCATTACCCTCTAGGGTACATAAACAAAAATATACATTATTAATATATTTAGTAACCAAATATAGCCTAACTAGTTAGGTCCAAACTTTCAATCTTCTCCTTTATTTTTATCAGTATTTCTATCTAATATTTGTAAAAGATCACCAAATTGTATAGGGCATTCATGGAATTTAGGATAATATTGATAGTAATTTTTTTAATGCATAATCCTTCTCCTATGTCCTATCATATCCAAGTGAGGGAAATAAAAAAATTGTAAAAAACTAATGATAATTTTTTATGATCTACTACCTCCTTAGGGGACAGAGAAGATATAATATTGAGGATATTTATTTATTCATTGGAACTAATGTTAAAATATATAATATTCTCCAATAAATAAGTACCTCCTCCTTCAAATACTTGAGTGGAATATGGGAAGTTGAAGGTTTCATCATCTATCTCAATATATAAATAATATTTTCCCCCTTGTGATGGGGTGTCCATTGATCACATGTAGGGAGGAATAGTAAGGTTATTTAGGAGGCTTTTTATTAATGTCTCAATAATTATAACATTATAATATAAAGAATTTTTCCATTTAATTAAATACTTATAAACCTAGAGATTCATTATGAGTGTAGGTCCTGAACCCACGTGGGTTAAATGGCAGTGTGATGGGTTTATCCTTATATGTGATACTAATGATTTCAGTCATTGACTTTGTCAATATGGTCATCCAATTGTAAAATTTTATTGAATCAATTTATCTATTGTTGAAACATATTTTTCATCAAGTTTTTCTTTTGGTGAGTTCTTATGACCTTTAGAATTTGATTTTAGAACCCATGTTGTATTTTTAATAAGGTATTTTTCCTTGGTAGGTGGAGAAGGATTTGTTATTTTTCTATTGGGAAAATGTTATTCAATATGAAGTATTATATTTCTATTGAGATTTTCTTGATGGACATAAAATGGTTTTGGTTCACCCCAGGCAATGAAAAACTTCCTTAAATGTAAGTATCTTATCACTTAAAATAAAGTGGAAGGGATTTGATTTAGCCTGTAGATCTAATGTGTCTCTAAAATAATTTTATAGTAGGTGTCTTTATATATAACATAAAAATGTAAGTATTGTTTTGGATCCCAAAGTGACTAGTAGTACTATAGTCCTAGTCGAAGTAGATTTGAGGCTATTGTAGCCTCAAAGGGTGTTTCTAGTCATGGAATAATTTCTTTCTCCATATCCAAGCTTATAAAGAAAATTGAAAGGGATTACGTTGACTGTATCCCCATTATCAAACTTTACTCTCTTAAAGTAGTTGTTTTAGATCCATATATATATGTCAAATGTTAGATCCATTTTTTATCCATATTTAATCACCTAAACATTACACTTGAGTGGTAATTGAGACCACCTATCCATATCTTAGACCTAAACCTATCCTAGGGCCTATTTTCAAACTTATCTAGCCTTTGTGTGGGCCATACGCATCCCCAATCATACCTAAATCAGTCCTAAAACCTCATTATTATATCCTATCCCTTCATGCCTTAGGTCCTACCAATTAGACACTAGTTCTATAATAGGGATAGTAGCACCACATGGCACTAGTTTCCCAATTTTGGCACTACTATCTTTTCCCTCCTTTTTCCACAAATGAATATATTTTCAAATCTTAGACTTCCTAGGGTTGGCCTAGACCTCTTTTATCACCTTCATAAGCACCAAAATAGTATAAATACATGAATTTTATCCATTTATCCACTAGATGGAAATGAGATTCAAATTGCATATGTAAAATCCAAACAAGTTATCCACAATTAAGGTTACCAATCCCTATTCTTCCCTTGTTCTACGTACTACCATCTACATCATTTATAATCTTAGATTACTTAGATTTATAGTCTCAAACACATTCAAAGCACTCAAGTCAATCATCATAATAAATTCACTTTCACTTTCACCAGCACTTATGTAAGGATAAATGCATTGGGATCGATCCCTCTTCAAAGTATTGGTATCTAGGCAACTCTTATTATAGTAGGGTGTTGAGGATGTCCAACCTACCCCACTAACAAACACAATTTTATGATTACATCAAATAGATGTCCTAAAAACATGGAGGATTAGGGTTTGTTCATAAAATTAGTAAAAACATGTCATCTACATGGTTTCAAAATTTGTGCATGTGAGAACATGACTTATAGACACAAATAGAGGTGTACCTAGAAGCTTAAAATAGTCCTTCACAAAGTACACTACCACCAAAATAGAGACACTAGCACTATATGGTGCTACTATCCAAAAGGGGTTTTAACATCTATATCCTATTGGTGATACTTAGACTAACCTCTACCTCAATATTTATCCTCCAAATCTTCTGTCTCAATTATTTTCTAGCTAAGGTCTCATTTACATTATTTATTACTATTTTTAGAAAGGTTAAATTTAGTTAATTTTGTAACAAATGAGTGGATGTATTTATTGCATATTCATACCCTAATTTACCATAATTAGCTCTTTAACAACATGGGATTTACATTTTCTAAGTCCTAAAAGTTTAAAATACCATGTTATCATAAAAAACATGCATTTAAAGTCAAATAAATATCTAATTTCCATAAAATCTTGCCTAGGAAAATATATATCTAGATAAATGTAGTCAATCTATGCTTCAGGAGGTGGGGTAAATATAGAAATATGATAAATACCAAAGGCATAGAGTAACACTAGATGAAGGGTAGGATATTTAATAATCAAATCCATGAACAAAAGATGATAAAATGTATTTGTGATATCTATGACAAGTTTATAATTCCCCATGGGTTTGGGATTGCATTCAACGTTGGTCTCTATGGAATTGGTGATAGGGGGATTTTGTGGTTGGTACTACCTTGTGAATGTAGTTATATTTTCATCTTAAGTAGTATCTAAATCTAAAAAACCTATTACCCTAGTTTTTTTCTATGGGCCTAAGCAAGGGGCCACATCGAGATTTGTTGATGCAGAAGGTGAGGCTTCAATGTCATGAGTTCCAAGAAAAATGGGTTGGTTAATTTTATTATCTTGTGATGTATTTTTATTATTGTGTTACTGTTAGTTTTGGAAGTGTTTTTTTTAGATGTTAAAGTGAGTGTTTTAAGGCACCATAGGAATCATTAGGGAAGGTTGAGGGTATATTATTATAGTTTCCAAAAACATAACTATGATATTTGACATGTATGTTTAAGGATTCATTAAATGAATTTTTTATACTCCTTGGAGGCACAAGTATCATAGATGATTATCATATGGAAGAGGTAATAATAATTTGTATTTTTATCCCTTAGTCATTGGTTTTAGTTTTTCTCACCAAATCTTTATTTGTTATTATTCATATCAAAGCATTGATTTTAAAATTAGACATTCAGGTTCTAGTCTATATTATGGTATTAGTTATCATGAGGTGGAATAAAATTAATATCCATAATGTGAATAGTATGTGGAGGGTTTTTTATCCCACCCCATTATTGTTGTTATTATTGTTTAAATTTTAATTTTGATTATTATTCATAACTTTGGTCTTTTGGGGTTGATCTATCACACCTTCCATGGTAGCATTATGATTATGTTTTAGGACCTTAGGCCATTAGTTTTTTATATTATTTTGGTTATTACTTTGATAACCCTCACTATTTTGGTTAGGATTAATGAGTTGTTTATTTGAACCATAGGTTCTAAGACCATTTTCTAGGGGCACTTTGTCAATTATGAGTGCACTCTATAGTGATTATTCATATGATTTATAATAGAATTTATAAATGTCTTCCCTGGTTTATTTTTTAAATAGTGGAGAAAATACACACAAATATCTTTGTTCCATATATAAAGCTCTAGAAAATGAATAAAGTAATTCCACCACCTAAAAATTAGGTGGTAAATATACTCCTTAGAATCTTGTTTAATATGTAATTTTTTTGTATGCTAGTTTGAAACAATTTACTCATGTCAATTAATTTAATAAGTAATACAATAATTTAGCATAAATAATGGATCAAACCCTCAAGGAGGTGATAATACCAACCTAGTGTAATTCTATCAAGGTTTTTAGGGAAAATTTTGGATACCACTCCATCCTAAGGTAAATTCTCTCTAATTAACATGGCTTAAGCCTTGGCATGTGTGTTTGGTTCTCTTATCCCTTGTAATTGGGTAGTTAAGGTAATGGGTGTATCATGAAGTCCCCTAGAATGACATGGAAAAGGGGTCCATTAAGGTATTCAACATATATTCCCATTACACTAAAATCTATTAAAGAAGTAGCAGGATAGGCTTGGGGACAAGGGGTCAGATAGGAAGTGGGAATTAAACCACCAATGTATAAATTTGTTGCCTAAGTGGGTGGAGGATAAGAAATTAAAAAATAATTAACCAATTATGTTGAATTTGAAAATGTGTGGTAATATGGTAGTAAAGGTTTTGAAGGAGGTTCACTAATTAGTATTGGTATATGTGGAACATATGCATGTGGCATACCCCCAGGTGTGTAGTTGGGAAGAATGATCAGTGGTGAAGTGTTGACTACCATATTTTTTGGAGAAGCTTATGAGAAAGAGGCACTAGTTTGAGTGTGAGTGGGAGGATGATTGGGTATAGCCATGTTTGTTAGCACATATCTAGAAACACTAAACTTAAGATATTATCTTGGATTTTAGTTAGGTGTAAGCCTAGTTGAAATGAAAGTGTGTTGGTATTAAAGAGGTTGGTAGGATGCTGCTCAAGTATAAATGAGAGAGGAATGGATTTATTATTGAAATTTAGGGTCATTCCTTGATTTAAAGGACTAGTATGAAGAGAAGACTAACTTCTCTCTAAATACTAAATGTATCCCACCAAGGTATAGATGTAATTAGTTTGAGTAGTGTTAGTAGTGGGTTTGGGGGCCTCTCTCAAATGAGGCTATGAGGGAAGAGGATGATAGATAAATATTAATTGATTTTCACTTGAAAATTTAGGGGGAGTCACTTTGGGTTACTCTGGCATTGTGAAGGTAGATTAATTAGTGATATGAGGTAGTGGAGCTGATTCTAGCCTAGTTAACTTATCTTCTATAATGTAAACTTTCTCACTACACTGATCAACTTTTCCATTCTATCATTATTATAAATTTTTAAGTTGATTTTGTATGTATTTATAATATTTTTATACAATCCACCTCATCTAGTAAAGGTCATGTCATTAAAAACATGGTAGTTTTTGGCAGTCTCCAATAATTCTTGTAACTCTTTGATTACCACACAATACTTGGTTTATGGTATTAAGGGTGAGTATTAGTAATAAGAATATTGGTTTTCAATTATTTTATTTTATATGTTAGTCCAAATAAATAATAAATTTTCATTTTGGGCCCAAATCCTTCTTTTAGAATCATCAAGGCCTATCAAATTCCTCTCCAAACATATTCAAGTTGTGTATACACCCACACAATAAATGGAAGAGGATAAAATATGGATGAAAAAATAAATAAAATGGATAAATTCAAATGGAAAATCCTTTCATGTTGGGTTTACCATATTTATATGTAAAAAAATTGAAGTGATTTCCTTGTGCACTCAACTTCCCAGGGTTTAGTCACAACAATTGAAGAGATTGATATGAAGATGCTAGCTATTGATATGGATGGTTGTTTTGAGCTTGTAAACTTAGAAAGCTAGTTTTTTTAGTAAAACTATTATAGGGGTATTATATAATACTTATCTCAATGGGTGATCATGTCTATACTAATAGAGCTATGCTTTTTTTGTGCTCATTTAAGAACTAAAACTGAGGATAGAATAAGGTATAAAGTGTAACCTAATTCTAAAAGAACTAAATAATACAAGCCTTGATTTGTGTTACTTTCCTTGAATGGGTTGAGGACATGCCAAATCAATCAAGGTATTTGACCAATTCTACTAAGGTGGGTTTATTTGGATAATGTCATCTATAAATCAAATGAAATTAGAGAAGGCTAGACATGAGGATGAAGAATTAGATCAAATTTGAAGGTTCTAATCTTGACAAGATAAAAATTGGATTTCCCTAGCTATCTAAGCTTTAGATAGCCTAGTTTTTTCATCTAAGGTATTTAATTGGCTAATATTAAGCTAGGAAAATGTGTTATGCAAAAGACTTGTAGCCAAATCTCAGAGTCTATGTCGCTTTGAATGTTTTGTGCCAAGATGGTAGAAGTTATTCATGGGAAGGATCCTACTCTTTATAGATGCACTTATTAAAAGAGCATCATCGAAGGGTAAGCAAGTGTCATCAAAGGCTTAGGTAACATTTTTTTGATGTTTTTTTGTTCTGCATATTAATTTTTTATTATTGGGAAGTTGTGTAGTTATTTTTTTTATTTTTACAAATATATTGTTCATTTATTTTTCCATATAATGAATTTGTATGGCTGAATGTTTTGCTAAGTGACAGGTTTTATGTTTGTTTGTGAACTAATTTTTTTATAAAAATTAAATGAAATGCAATTATTTTAAAAGGAAAGACACTGAAAATGAAGAAAACAAATTTCTTATTATTTTTTCAAAGAGTACTATGTGAATCAAAATTAATTAAAAGTTGAAACTAACTATTTAATGTTAATTTTATAATACTATAATTTTGTAAATGCACAAAAAATAATTTTATGTATGGAAGATCACATTTAATTTATACTTTGGAATGAGTGAAACTAAAGATGAAAATGTTCTCTAAATTTTAAGATGCACAACTGAGTGCTAATCTATGATTTTTTAGATTGTATGCATGTAACTAAATATGCTTGAATGATAGAAATTATAGTTGAATAAAAAAAATATGTTTCTAAAAGGTTTATATTTGTATAATTTATCATGAAAATATAAATCATTATCTAGGTATGTTTATGCTTTGACTTTTCATTTGTATGTGGGAATCCAAAATAGTATTGTTGATGTAATATTTTTCTTTTTTGTATTTTCCTAAAATTTTAGGTGAATAAAAGTGAAATGATAGATGATTTTTATGTGTGTGTGATTAGAACTAAAACAGGAGCATATGAAATTATATAAATAAAATAAATTATATTATTTAATTTTAAAATTAACTCATAAATCTATATATTACTAGGTTTTTTATCTAGAAGTAAAATTCTAAGAAAATTAAGTGAGTTTCAATGCAATAAAGTGTAAGAAATGTTTGTTTATATTTATTACTTTTTTTATATGCATGAAAAATAATCATATAAAATATAATCTAATTAATACACAAATGGTAAAATAAGAAATAATAAAATAAAAATACCTCAACCTAACCAAAGTAGAGAATACCTTGGAAAAATAGCTTGTTGAATTTGGAAATATCCAGATCCTTAGGCTACTATCTCATTGGTTTTTATGCTCAATAATGACTCGAGGATTATTCAGTGAGATTAATTTTGAAGAAATGGAATTAAAATAACAAAGTGAATAGAAATAACAAGTGAATTATGGTTGGTTCTCACAAACATCAAAGTATTGTGATACAACTTTGTGAGCCTCCTTGTCCAGTTTATAATGGTAACAAGAAATATGCTATAAGACTTGGGTTTATTCCTTTAAAAACTACAAAATCTAGATTATATCTCTCTAAAAATGTGAATATTAAATTCTATATAAAAATTACAAGTCTAATTTTCATTGTAAAGAGAGTTATTTATAAGAAAAGAATGGTTGTTAGATGTGGGAGTTAATAAGAATGAACTAGAGATTGTTTTTATAAATTATTTAAGAATAGGAGGCAAATTTTTTTTATAACATGTAAAACATGTGAAAATACATGTTCTAGGAGTAAAAATATAAGTGCATGTAATGGTGGAAATATTCACTATATATGTAACAAGAGGTTTCACAACCATCGAAATGGTTATCAAAATTTCTATTGTGTGGTGGTTTTAAAACTATTTGGGTGGTTTTGTTAACAAAAATAGTAATTATTCAAAATTTTCGGTAGTTATGTGACCATAGTAGCAATTGCACAACTGCTATAATAGTTTTTCTATGTATCTTAGAAATCCTAAGCTTGAAAGACTAAAGTTTGAATTTTTCAAGTGTGCCACTTTGGGATGGTATATAAAGAGGAAAACTAGGGAAATAAGGAGAATTCTAAGATTCAGAATATTATTTTATATAGAGTTCCTTGTATCACAATCAATCATCATATAAATGTTACACCGTGCAAAATTTAGATGTATAGAATCATATCTTGAACTATTGAGTTGGGAGTGATATTTTGAATTTAGTTTAGTATTAGAATACCTCTACCCAAAATTTATGAGGAAATCCTTTGGAATCCACCATTTAATTAGCCATTTCCTTAAGTGTGTTATTTTTTATTCAACTACATAGTTACTAAGGGGTGTAGGGAATAATATATTGAAGTTTAATGTCTACATTGTCAGGATCTAGAACACAAAGCTCTGATACCAATTGTCAAGATCCCTACTCCTTAAGAGTACACTTGATTACCTTTGTATAAGTAACTAAACATGGAATTTAACTAGAAGTAAAATGTAACTAGAAATAAGAAACATCACAGAATATGAGAGACAATAAAATCTTGTATTAACACTCTTCTAGAAGGAAATACAATGAAGAAATCACACTCTTCCCACACCTCTTGGGTGTACCAGTAATTCTCCCTCAAGAGTTCTCTCTCTCAATTAAAAACAAAATCAACTCAAACACAGAGTTTTTGTTTTAACCAGTCAATAACAATACTGCCAGTACCAACGAGTACACCACGTACTCTAAGTAGATATCCTTAATCTTGCTCCTTGTTGTGTTGTAGATCTCCTTTGACCTTGATACCCTACATATCTCTTTTGACCTTGCACATACACACACCTACAAATCAACTAATCTTACACACTTGCAAACCTAGATCTTACACTCAGGAAGAACCCTTGTCCTTGCCTTTCCAAGTCCTTATGATTCTCCCAATTACAATACAGCCCCATGGGTCTCTTAAATAGATCTTATACAAAAACTAATTAGAATTTCTAATTACAATAATTAGAAATATAGACTCAAGACTAAAATTAGTCTTTACATGCAAACTGACCATTCAACAAACTAACTATTCATGTAACTAACAGTTCTGGAATGCACAGGTGATCAACATTGGTCCCTGTCTATCTGGAGATGACCGACATCAGCTGATCCATGACCGATGTTGGAAACTTCTTGTCTACCCCTAACTGACGTTAGTTGGCCTGACCAACATCGGTTACTGTGACACTCAGCAACCTCCTCCATGTTTGCATAGTGAAGCTTTTACCTCCACAACCTAATAATCTCCCACTTGGAGATAAATAACTACACCTATACCTGTACCTATACATCATCTAATTTTTTTTTTGGCTTGTATCCCTCTTCAAGTTCAATCTTGAAGACCAACCACCACATATCTTATGGTGCTTCTCCTATCATACAAGTAACCTGCCATGTTCGAATCTACATAGCCATGTAGAGAAGTGCCTAACCCTGCATAACATGAATCCCTACTATTGGTCCCTCTTAGATACCTGAGAATCCACTGAACTACTTTCCAGTGCTCCTTTCCTGAATTGGCCACAAACTTGCTGATAACTCCCACTACTTGGGTAATGTCAGGTCTAGTACCCATGTACTCAACCTCTTCATGTGATTTGGGACACTATTCTGTGAACTGTCCATCCATAGGCATGCTAACCATTTTTACATCCTGCATATTGAACCTCTCCACTACCTTATTCACATAATCATCTATAGACAAAATCAACCTGTGACTTTCCCTGTCTCTAAAAATACTCATGCCAAGGATTTTTGCTCCTCCTAAATCCTTCCTGGCACACCTCTAAACTAATTTTACCCTTAGCTTAGCAAATCCCTGCATGTATAAACCTGCAACAAGCATATCATCCACATACAATAACAAGATAATGTCTGACCATTATCCAACCTGGTAAAATAAACATAGTGATTACATTGACATTGACTAAATCCATGCTTTGTCATACCCCTGTCAAACATGTACCACTATCCTGGAGCTTGCTCAAGACCATATACCCTGGCCTTCTATCTCACGTGTCCATTCTCTCCTTTCTTTAACCTAGGAATCCATTTGTCTTTTAGTGCTTTCATTCTGGCTGGCAATTCTACCAAATCTCCCATTTGGTTCTTTCCTAAGGAATCAACTTCCTCATTCATGCCATGCTCCCACTGTTTCCTAGATTTTACCTGCATTGCCTCTTCAAAACTTCCTAGTTCTTGACCATCAGTGAGCAACAAGTTCAAGTAGTATAAAGAAGGGGAATAATGAATTTGAGGCTTACTTACCCTTTTAGTCCTCCATATGGGCGTTTGAGACTCCTTGATAGCTTGCTGTCTGCCCAAAATCCATTCTCTGGTTAACCTTGGTCTGCACCCGACTAATGTCAATTCCACTGGATCACCGATGCTAGTTCCCTGACCAACGTCAGTGTCCACCTAATCACTGATGTTGGTTCCTTGACTGATGTCAGTCTCCACCTACCCAACACCACCAACTCTAGTCTGCACATGACCAACGTCAGTACTTACCTATTTGATGTTGGTTCTCATCTGACCGACATCGGTAACTATGTTTTCTTGTGAGTGATGACTTTTACCCATGAGC
Source organism: Torreya grandis (assembly GCA_037957365.1). NCBI lineage: Eukaryota > Viridiplantae > Streptophyta > Pinopsida > Cupressales > Taxaceae > Torreya > Torreya grandis. Next base: position 606,202 of record JARHVA010007379.1, read on the forward strand.
TCACTTTGGATCATAACCTTATCCAAACTACCCTACTTAGAATTATTCAGCCCCTTGAGCTGATCTTTGTCCATCATCTCCTCCATGAAAACCAAGGCTTTCCAGTTCTTAAGTTTGTCAAAGACATCAGACTTCCTCTTAAGAACATGTATCCCCTTCTTATTCATGTGACCAAGCCTACAGAGCCACATCTTTTCATCTACATCTGAAGTAGATAAACTAGAAGGGGAATCAGTAATACAAGTAGATAGATAAAGAGTACCTACTTTCTTACCACATGCAATTCAAGTGCACCCTTGGAAACTTTTTAAGATTCCGTTGTGAGAGTAACTATGCAACCCTCATCACCCAACTTTCCTAAAAAAATTAGACTCCTCTTCAGGACTGGGACATGCATGACATCCTTCAACACCCATGTGTTTCCCGTCTACAATTTCAGCCTCACTTCCCCTTTGCCAATAATTTGACAAGGCTCACCAACCCCTAAATAAATCTTTCCAAAGTCTCCATGGACATAATCATGGAAAAATACTCTATTTTGGGTTGCATGGAAAGAGGCAACATAATCTAAAACCCAAGATTCTACTTTATCCAAGGAACATACAAGAGCATCCTATGCAATAATACCTGCAACATCTGCTTCTTCATTTCCTTCATGCTGATCTTCTACCAACCAGCAATCTCTCTTTACCTGCTATTTCTTTCCATAATACCATAATTGATAATTCTTGCCATTGAATTCTTCCATTCTTAGCTTACTTTATTATACCATTGCTATACTCCTACTCAATTAGAAACCCCTGAGAGTGACCTGTAATCAACAAACACTTAACACGCTCTGACCACTTGTTAGTGTACCTAACCAAACTCTGATACCAACTGTCAGGATATAGAACACAAAGCTCTGATACCAATTGTCAAGATCCCTACTCCTTAAGAGTACACTTGATTACCTCTATATAAGCAACTAAACACGGAATTTAACTAGAAGTAAAATGTAACTAGAAATTAGAAACAGTACAGAATATGAGAGACAATACAATCTTGTATTAACACTCTTCCAAAAGCAAATACAATGAAGAAATCACACTCTTCCCACACCTCTTGGGTATACCAGTAATTCTCCCTCAAGAGTTCTCTCTCTCAATTACAAAAAAAATCAACTCAAACATAGAGTTGTTGTTTCAACCAATTAGTAACAACACTGCCAGTACCAACGAGTACACCACGTACTCCAAGTAGATCTCCCTAATCTTGCTCCTTGTTATGTTTCAGATCTCCTTTGACCTTGCTACCCTATAGATCTCCTTTGAACTAACACACACACACCTGTAGATCAATTGATCTTACTTACCATGTAGATCTTCTACCTGATCTTGCATAACTTGCAGATCAACCTGGTCTTGCACAGTTGCAAACCTAGATCTTACACTCGGGAAGAACCCTTGTCCTTGCCTTTCCAAGTCCTTATGATTCTCCCAATTACAATAAAACCCCATGAGTCTCTTAAATAGATCCCATACAGACAATAATTAGAATTTCTAATTACAATAATTAGAAATGCAGACTCAAGACTAAAATTAGTCTTTACATGCAAACTGACCATTCAACAAACTAACTATTCGTGTAACTAACAGTTTTGGAATGCACAGGCGATTGACATCAGTCCCTATTTGTCTAGAGATGACTGACGTCAACCGATCCATGACCAATGTTGGCAGCTTCTTGTCTACCCCTGACCGACGTCAGTTGGCCTGACCGATGTCGGTTACTGTGACACTCAACAACCTCCTCCATGTTTGCATCAGTGAAGCTTTTAGCTCCATAACCTAACATACATGTTCATATAAGTTGATAATTTGATTTCTAAAAATATAACCTCTACTATTTATTTTGATATGATAAATGTTTATCTTTGGTATGTTTTCAACAAAGGCCTTGAAATTTTTGAAGTTCTCAAATACTTCACTTTTATTTTTTAGAAATTAAACCCATGTTCTGTGAGAGAAATCATCAATGAAGCTAATAACCTATTTATATTACTAAAAATAAAAATGAGGGAATGATACAAATCAGTGTGAACCAACTATAATTTGTTACTGACCCTGAAATATTTTGCTTTGGGAAATGGATCCCTATGTTATTTTCCAATTGCACAACTTGGACAAACCCCTTCTAAGAAGGAAACTTTCAATAAACTAAGAAACATGTTGTTCATACAAATATATTATAATGAGTGATATTTTAGGTGACAAAAAATCTCATTCTAATTTTTACTCAAGTCATTTACATGCATAATCATGACATATTAAGGTTGAAAAAACACAAAAATTTCAAATTTGTATAATCTATATTGATGATCAACCTTTTCAATGGCTAAAATAATGGACTGACCATTTTCATTTCTAATCAAAACATCATTTGGTGTGAACTAGATTTTTTTTTCACCTGAATACATGATATGGTAGATGAATAGGAGGTTTTCAAACAAGTATGGAATATGGATTTTTTTTTTAATATATTATTCTCCATATAATGAACCCTTCACCCTCAACAACTAAAGGATTATATTTTCCCACAAAAAAAAAACTTGTGTATATTTATTCAAGATTTTAAAATAGAGAGCCATCATGCAAAATGTGATGAGAGTATCCTAAATCAAAAATCCATTTAGACACATGTTATATTCTTATTATTTCATAAAGTTTTGATCATGTCTCGGTAGGATGGTGATGCATATTTTTCATCTCTACTTCCAAGTATGTCATTTTCTTAAAACATTGATATTCAACATAACTTTGTTTACCACAAAAGTTATAACACTCTTTATCAATGTTGTCATTCAATTTCCCTTTTATTTTATCCTAATAGGGGGAATATTTTTTCTATGTTAATTGATTACCCATAGACTTAATATTCTATTTTCCTTTTCCTTTGGTAGGGCCCTTTCCTTTTCCATAGTTTGGGTGTGACACCAAATTAACATCATTGACAAATAATGCTTGCTACTTAGCATTTCCAAGTTAGATGTCACTAATAAAAATTTGTTTTACTTGGTCTCTTTAGAGTTTCTCATATAACTTATAAAAATTAGGTTCCACATATGCACTACCCAATTAATATTGATATCTATAGTGATTCTAGATGAATAATGAGTATAAAATTATAGATTTTGACAAAACACCCATAATGTGTAGGTCATCAATCTTAGTTACACCTGTTTCAATAAGCATAAGTATTAAGCACTTAAATGAGTGATTAAATCCTCATTTGATGGATATTTGTCAAGACTAAGAGTTTCAAGATCATTTTATAGTTTGCATACCCATATATTTCTATGATTTCAAAAACTATTCTCCAAGATAGTCCAAACTTCCCATGGTTCCATAATGTCATTCAAATGAATTTTTAATTTTGGAGACATTGACTTACCTTTGGCTTTGTGATAATTCCATTTATTATTTTTGATCATGTCAAGAGGATTGGTTTATTCACCCTTTTCCATGTGGTAATACCCTTATTGAGTAACACTTATATAATGTACCCTCTCTAATTGAAGTAGTTAAAACTAGTGATAATTACCTTATTTATACCATTTTTAGGAAAGAAACTTTATGGTAAAAAAATAAACCCAAAAGAATTCTATTTTAAGGGTGTTTGGATTAATGTGTTAAAATGATCATGTTGATGAGAGGATCACAATGGGACAATAAACCTATGGGAAATTTGTTTTCCAAAAAAAGGTCCTGAGAAATACAAGTTAAAATGATCAACTCAATGAGGAGATCACAACAATCTAGTCACATCATGGGTAAAAATATTTTGATACATTTTTTATTTTAATTCATATGTAATTTTTTTCCTATGGCCTTAGTGGACCTAATTTCATTCAATATTTCCAAATTCTACATGGATCAAAAGTTGATTATGAAGACCCTATTTTGTACCAAATACACCCTTTGCACTTCCCTCTCATTATTTTGTAATTAAAACTAAGATAATTTTGTAATTATAACTGAACTAGGAATTCCAAATTTGAAATTAAAATAATTCAATAGAGTGCAGATCTTCCAAGTGTACCCAATATTTATTTGGAATTAATAGGCTACATGTGATTTATTTTCAAGGTATTTGATATACAAATCACATGCATAAAATGTGAATAGTCCCAAAGGGCAATGACTATAGAGGGGTTTAGCATACATGTAACCACACTATCCCATCTTTGGGGTATGTAGATAATAAATTATAAGGGATAATTGCTTATCAGTGTACCACAAAATCAATTGGTAAATGGATTGTTATTGAAAAAAAAACAAAAATACCTAAGTATTTTTTATATACCAAGAGATATGTGGAAGCAAAAATTTGTATACAATACTATCTAAGGCCTAGATATTGGGGTGATTCCCCTCACTTAATTGATAAAAATGTACCATCTTAGACAATAATCATAGCTTTTTGTGAGTTTTAAAACTACTAGAACATAATTTACAGCTTAGGGAATTTTTATGAAAAATAGCTTCAAATCTTAACTTATGCCACCGCGTTCACCAATTTTTAGCCAATAATATTTGGAATTTATAATAGGCCATTAAGATCTGAGATTGAAACTAAATATACAAAAAAAAATATAGATATAAAAAACAAATAGAATGGACATGCATAAAAACGTTAAAACTTCAAATATGAAAAATATATTTGCAATGGACATGAAAATAAAAGATTTGAATGATCCACATAGCCACACTATAAGAGATGAAGTTATTATAGATATAATACCATATTAAATTGGAATAGTTCCATAATTAATATATCCCCCATAATAAAAATAGTTAGAATACTTGCAATAGATAAATCTAATGAAATATTAAATAAATACAATACTTAGATTTATTCAAGGTAGTATTACTGCTTCATTAGATTAATAACTTTGGTTTAAATTTTATAATGTAAAAATAATAAATCTCTTATACAATGTACTTCACCTACTATTCTTCTATGATATTTTTTAGATAAGAAAGGAGGATAAGCTTAGGGTTAGGGTTTTGGATATTAGTTAATTATATAACAAGTCAAGCCTATTATTATTAAAACTCAATTAATTAAATAATTAATTGATAATATTCTCTAATAATGAGTTATGAATAAGTGTGCACTAATTACTATATTAAAATGAATTTTACAATTCCATCTTAACCATACAAAAGTGTATGTGTTATTAATTACACTATCATTGTTTAGTAACATGTGAATGTATAAAATCATCTTTTATAAACCCACTCATTTTTTTAATTAATGTATCTTTTAAGAAGATAATCTATAATAAAAAATCATTATTTCACAAAATAATTTATCTCTTACTTTAGTAGTGTTTTGTCACTAACATTTGACTATCTAAATTTGACCTTCAAGTCCATCCATGCTAAAGTGGCATTCAACATTATTATTATAGCATCCTCGACTTTAAATAATGTATTTTTTGCTAATTTTTTAATATAATTAATGTCCTCATCCTATAAATTAACCTTTACACTACCATAAAATGGTTGGTCATCATCAATTTCAAAATTTTCAATCATAGTATTAACACCTTCATAGTCATTTTCACTATCTCGTTGAATATCATCATAAATATGACTAAACTAATAAAAAAACAAATGAGATATCACATCATCCAAAACCTTGCCTTATATGTTTCTAATTTTTGGTTCATGTTTTTCACTACCTTTTGGTTGCATGATTGTTGATCAAAAACATGGATCAATAAAATCATCTAATTCAATCAATAAGAAAATTGACTTTCAAACAAGGGTTATACAACACAAAATGGTGTATAAAATATATAGTTTATATTGTAAGGGATTAAAAAATATATGGTTGTAATAAAAAATAATTTTTTAATACATATCTAGGTTCTTCTCAAAAAATTATGCAAGTTCCAGAAAAGGACATGTGATTTCAAGTTCATATACACAATTTATGGCATCTAGAAGTTCAAGGACTTTTCATGGCTACAAAACCACTAGTTAATGTAGGTGGCAGCTTTGCAACCATCCTAACTATTTTAAAAACTACCCCAATGGTTTTAAAACTAACATGGTGGTTTTGTAGTTGTCATGGTGGTTTTATAACTACCATGGTGTTTTTAAAACCTTAATTGGTAATTTTGGAACCAAGATAATAGTTTCTCCTTCACATGATGTTTAAAGGACATAGAGGCATTTGGTCTTCAATTTATGATTCTTGGTCTTCTTATGTGACCCTAAGCAGTGTGCTTATGTATATGTATGAACCAATAGAGTTCATAGAGGCATTCAAGCATAGGATTTTGAATAATTCATTTATTTTTTCCATCATCAACTCATTGTTCCATATATTTAATTGAGTTGAAGACTACACAACTAAGATAACTACATATAGTAGTCTCTACTGTTGAAGAGTTAAGCCTTCCACTAAATAGTGCAAAGGTAATTACAAGTGTAGCATAATTTTTAGGTTGGTGCCCTTGTAAGCCCGAGAAGGCATAATATTATAAATTGTAGAACATAGTGGAGATGAGTAAGCATAGTTTCACTCTTACTAGAGTTTTCTCATATTGAATTTCTCCAAGGTGTATTTTTTGTGATATCTCTTTGATAATGTATTTATTTCCTTTGATTACATGTTTTATTTCCTTGCAAGTAGTATATTATCACAAACACTTAAGATAGATCAAGACTCATGTATCACAACCATATTAATTTCTCTTAAAGATTAATTAACTTCACATTTATTTTCAATTTTATACAAGCACATTGAATTACAGTCATATATGGAGTAGTAGCATGTGTGGGACATGAAATAATGTATGAAATTAATGTAGCATGTGTGGATTTCATGTTAATGATTTCATATTCTTTTATGTGTTTTAGATGACAGACATAAGAGATTGAATACATCCTAAAATAACATTTTAATGGTTGTTATCACTCTAAATTTTACCCTTGAGGAAGTTTTTTAATCCTTCCTCATTGAACTGATAGCATAGAGACACCTCTAGGTTGTGGGTGGCCTAATCAATGAGGTAAATATCTAGATAGGGATAGTTATCTTGATTCTATCACCTAAAACTATTACTAAAACTATTGTTCTCAAGGTAAAGGGAAAAATACAATTGAAAACAATAAAATGGATGGTGATGCACCAAATCTATGAACACTAACATACATTTTCAAGTGTATAATAAACTATAAGATTGAACTATCATGCAAAAATATTGAACTACACATCTTAAATCAATGTTTTATAGATATGTAAGGAATTTTAAGACTAAGAGGGAATATTATAAATAATTATAATACAAACTTATCCCTTGATTCTGGTAGATACAACCTGCAAGAAGGATATCAAGCTGTATGGAGGTAAGGGAGTGAGAAACAAGCCATATAAAATTAAATTATCACATAACAAGGTCAATTACACATAATTTATAGTAAAAACCCCCATAAGATGAGGTAAAAATTAGTATTATATTAATTCATATTCTTACAAAAGGATCAGGGCTTCACCATACTCAAGTGGAATATCCCTTTACAAGAAAAACTAGGCCATACTTATAAGATAAAAGAGATAAAAGAGAAAAAAAATGTTGAGAGAGTCCATGACAAGTGTCATCCTTCAAAAATTTGATACAATAACAAGTGTAAGAGGCTAATAATATTATAATAATTATCTTTAACATTTGTAACTTGGTGAAATGATGTCTTCCTCAAGGTGTCGTAGGATTTATTGATTTGTTTGTTGATTTATCATTCTTCGTGAAACTTCCCTTCTTCTTGATGAGAAGAGACAAGATGATTTTTTGATCCTATAACTATCCTTGAGATTTCAATTGATCATTTTAAACCTTACAAAAATTGGAATGCCTTTATATTGATGTTATAAATTTTATCAATCTTCTTAGGATCCTCAACATCTTATCCAACTACCACTAGGTCCATAGGTGCCTTGAAACTCTTCATATTGTCTTCTCCACTCCTTTGTAATTGGTTAGATAAATAAAAATTCACCTTGATACCTTATTTTAGGAAATATAAAACATCATACAATGTTTTCCCCTAGTCATAGTTGTCCCTAATATGGTGAATCATGTTTCTCTCAATCAATCTCCATGCAAACCACTAAAACATGTAGTTTTAAGCCTATTTTGCATCCATTTTAGAAACACATGATAATTTAATGGCATATTTAAATTATATAAGGACCTAAAAATGTCATTAAATAATTTCAAGACCAAATAAGTACATTATATGTCAATTATGAGGGCTCCACTTACATCAGGTTACCAAGAGGGTTTCACAAGGATTTTATGGTCTTCAACTTGTTAATGATAGTTCATAAAGAAAAAATATTATATATACTATAAAATTACACAAATTTAAGTTTAATATGGACTAATAAAAATTTAAATATCCATTTGGAACCATATAAATCCTCATGCAAGTTCATACATAGTGAAGATGAACTTCTCAGATTAATTAGGCCTATTAGTGAACTCGAGTGAGTGTTTTGAGAAAAAGGGGAACAAATTTTTTTATATTTGATTGTAATTAATTTATTAGGTATTAAACCCACACCATGATGTCTTAAAACCATTTTTTAATAAATTTGTCTCTTCAAAATGTCTAAAACATATTTTATCTGATAATGAGGGTTTGAGAGTAATTCTACAAATTTGACCCTAAAGGTCTATTTTGATGGATTTTATCTCCTTAAAAGGTATAAAATAAATGTTAATTTATTATCCATAACATCCTTAAAATATCATAAAATTAAAAATCCATACTCATATCAAAAAATATACCATTTCCTCATACTTGTGCAAAATTGTGTCTTGGTTGTAGGTGTTCTCTTGAGAGTTGACTGTATACAGTTGTATGCATATTGTTCTTCAAATATGAATGTCAATGGAGTGAATGAACATATTAAATTTTTTTAAGAGATTATTATATAATTTTTATATATAATAAAAAATCCATATCAATAGCCTACCTAATATCGAATTCAAGAAGTAGATACTCTCTTTAGATCTCTTATATGCCTAATACCTTCTCTAATATGTCTTAGCTCCAAAACCCCTCCCATTAATTTTTTGTGACTTTTAATGGATAATTGAGTATTTATACACATAATATGAGTTTTTAATGTTATTTTCCAATATTTTAAATTCACACCCTTCTTAGAACTTGCATTATCCAACATTAAGGGTTTATAAACAACTTTAGTATTCTGACCCTAATGGTCGCTTTATTGATATCTTAAATATTTCCATATAAATTTTACCATTGTATAACATTTATAAATCCTTAATATACCATGTTATACTTCTTAATATTTCACTCTCACCCCAAGCCTACACTTTTCTTTCAATAAGTTAAACACATGCCTAACACAGTCAAGCTGAGCATATGAATGTATTATATTCTAACTGATTTGACTTTGAAGGTAAATTATTATGATTTGGAATTATTATGTAACTCAAGGGAGAATATATTATATATTTTTAGGGTCTTGTTATATTTTTCTTCCTCTTCAATGTTCCTTTCAATCTCAAGTTAAATACTAAAGCTCTTCTAGAACTCGGGTTTCTTGTTCTACATGTACATAGTTTTACACACTTTCTTAGAAATGTACTTATAGATATCTATAAAAACATATTTTAAACCTTACCCAACATTAATATACCATATATAACTATGGTAAACCAATTTATCACTAGTTTCTTGAGGATCTAACCTCAAATATATAAAAATGTCATTTTAGGTTTCTACAATCCTACATGCACTCCTCCAATTAACTTTGGCTTCTTATAGTGATTTTTACCTCTCTTATAGGGTATAAGTGTTTCAAAAATATTATATAATGTTTTATCATGTTTTAATGACCTCTCAAAAAATCATGTTTCACTCCAAACTTGCATCTTCTCTATCTTCTGCCAGTAAGCTTGTGAGTGTCTCTTTCTGCATGTCTACATCATTTCAAGCTTATTTTTGGACTAGTCTTGACTTACCCAAGGTGATATAAAATTATTTGAGAGATATTTTATTTCTTTATATGTTTTTTCAAATTTCATTTTCACTAAAAAACTTTACAATACTTGTCATGTATCTCCCAAATCTTCTTGAAGACCCATATAATCCAATTGTAGGTGTAGGACAACATCATGATTATTTTAATGACCTCACACATGCTTATGAAAGTATTTGTAAAATTATTTTATCATCTCAAATATTTATTGGGTAGCATTTACCAATTATATACCTATATTTTTTCCTCCAATACTTGAAGTCTCTATTCATTCTTGCTTAAGAACATTGAATTCAATGACTTTCCTAATTGGTTCCTATTGCAATTGTTATATAAGATGGCCTTTGAAAAATTTTAGACATTTTAAATTATTCATTAAGACTATTTACTCATATTAATGTCTCAAAATTATAAAATAATACATTTACCTCTAACATTCTATTTGTCCATCTACAAAATTATATTTTTCTCATTTGAGGATTGTGTGTTCTCATTAATGTAAGTGGTCCACTTGGAAAATGTACATGGATTGGGAGGATATTTCATGAGGTTTTAAATAACATATATAATTTTTCTCAAGAAATTTCAATCTAAAAAAACACATATATCTATAGAAACCCTTACCATTACATCAAAATAGTGAAAGAGATCCCTTTCTTTCTGATGCATGTACATGCATAGTATATTCGATGGGATTTAGTGATATAGAGGTCTTTCTACACATTTATATTAAATTTTCATGATCATATTACTTCATCAATCTCAAAAGTGAAATTTTGGAGAGAAAATTGAGCCCATGGGCATGGATGGAACATTTTGAATACATAAAATCTTAACAATTATTCATAAAGCTAAGGGGCTTTATAAAGCAACCAAGCTAAAAACTAAGAGGTAATTAGGGTCTTCTTATTTTAATAATAGATATGGTTATATTTTTCTCTTTATCCTCCATGATCTAATACAAAATCCATTGGTTTTTCAATCATGTGATGGAATCAATGGAGAAACCAAGTACTTTTATACCTTTTAAAGACTTAAAAGTACTTCCAAATCATGGTTTTGACCTGGATACGATAGGAATATAGCTCTCATATTTTAAACCTATTAGAATGAGTCATAATTTTCTTCTCAAAGTCATGTATCTTCTTGAAATTGCCCCTTATGAAATAAGAGAACCTAAAAATTCATTATAAATACCAAAAATGACCTCCTATGACCATTTTATACCATCTCCCACAAAGAATGCCTTTCTGCGTGCTTTAAAATTATCTCTTGTACATACAAATCACCATACTAGACCTTGAGTCTAATTTACAAGCGTTATGGTACATTGGCAAGGTATGAAATGACTTTGATAAGGTTAATACAAACTATTATCAAACCAATAAGGATTAATACCACATTTAGTGTTTTAATGTGTGACCATGCCACCTAAAAACTATGTTTGGACTGACTTAGACGCTCATGACTCTTGACAAATGAAAAATGAAAAATTGCATAAGGGCTAGAAATAAGCATAGGAACATAACCCCCCATTACCTTAATTTATCCAAATTTACCATAGTATTTGTTAACTACATTACAAAAGGCTTTGAAAAGACATTAAACTGATGCAATGTCAAGTTTTGAACTCGGGGGTTAACCTTTGGCCTAGGAGGCCAAATTGTCAATAGGTTTTTTATGGCATAGAACTTGAGGACAACCCTCATTAACTAAAGGATTCATGTTCATGAAGCTTAGTGTGGAATATCCACCTAGTTAACATATCATATTATTATTAAAGTGTGTTTTCCTTTTCCATTTAAAGGGGTTGCTAACATATTTCCACATTATTTAATCTATTCTTTTGTGTTTGTTTATTGACAAGAAAGTTTAGGTTTTTTGTTTGTAAAATTTTAACCATGGGTAAATATTTAAAGAGAGAATGGTTGAAAAACATTTAAAATACTAACTAGAAAATTCAAGATGAAAATTTTGAATTAGGAAAGGTGTGGCAACACTTGGAATGTGAGAATAAATAGCCACAAGATATAGTGATAAGCCATGGAGAATTTTTCATGGGCAATTTTATACAATCATATTTGATATTAGACACTTTAAAATGTTTAATTTGACCAAACATTAACCTACTTGACTTATTCTCACATACAAGAATCTTATTTTCCATTCCTCATAGACATTCTCTCATATATGGGCCTGACCCTTACAAATTATCCTTACTATTACACAAATTTTTCCTAGTATCTATCCAATCAACTTAATATCATTATTAGACTATATCCTAGCCTTAGATAATTGTTCCTATTGTGTGTAAAAATTTTCACCTCTAATATAGGTAAATTGTTATGTAATTTTCCACTTAGGGTAGACCTATCCATGCATCCTTTAATGACTAAATTCTTAAATTCAAATTGCTCATATGGGTTAGTCTACACATTTTTCATATCTATTTAGAGAAAATTACTCACAAATTTAGTTATATAATCAAATAAAACCTAATAAATTTTCTATTTGGAAAAAATATGGCATCTACATGGCACATATAAATCTATCACTATAAATCATCCCTCAAAATGGAAAATGCTTAGCAAAGTTTAAATAACATTTAGAATGTCATGTCACATGTCATCAAGTGTTAAAATCCATAAAAATGATTGCACAACATATTAGTATTACACATGATTGTACACAATTCATTAATTAGGAGAACTATATGAAGTTTGATTCCCTCCTTGGATTATTGGATATGTATAAAATGATTAGTCTTAGTGGGGTGGCTAGGGTTAGCTCAACCCTTCCCTTTTACCATTTATCTCAATATATAATTTTTGTGGAGTGCATAGTTAAGGTTTGAAGAAAAGAGAAGGAAAATAGATACATTCGCATAGATTTAGAGACATAAAAATATTTAGGCATACTCATAGGACATAGGCACAATGGATGACATAGTCAAAATTTAATTAAAAAACTTTGGACATTTCCACATTACATCAAACAAGGTTACACTACATAGGTGTCCAACTAGTAAATAATCATTTAACCACATGTATATTCTCAATTTTTTGGATCTAAGAATTCACATGCCATTTTTAGACTATATTTGAAGACTATATTCCTTCACAAACATGCACAAATCTGAAATAATCTAAGTACATCACTCTTCTAGTGTTTTTCATAAATAATAAGTTAATATATTTAGTTAGTTGTAATCAATTTTTTTTTAGTAACTATATATCTTAAGAAATCTGATTTATTCATATTATCATCATATAAATCCTAGAATAAATAAAAAATATATCATTGAAGAGTTGAAACATGAGTTACAAACCAAGGAGGATATGTTTCCAAAGTCTATAGATGTTGGTCTAGGACTGAAAGAGAGAGAAGAGTTTACTATGCAAAGGAGATTGCCCTCTTCCAAAGATGAAAACACCAGAAATGAGGTATGAAAAGTAGACATTTCACTATGTTCTATTTCTTTCCATTGAGATCTAGATGCTTCCTTTGGTAATTGAGAAGTATACTAAGAGATTTGTCTCTAAGTTGTTAATCAAGATGGGCTATGATTGAAAGGATTTTGGCATCAATGGCCTATGAATGAATAATCCATTAAAGGTTGAGGAAATACATCAATATGTATATTTTGGATATGTTAATAGAAAATAAGGACTTGTAGAATACTCTAAGATATCTAAATCAAGGAAATATTCCAAAGTTAAAAAGTCCAAGCAACCATCTCTAAAAAGACAACCCATACAAGGTAATGATATCATTTATTTTGTCATATCTAATTAGGATTTTGATTCTCAAAATAATAAATAGGTCTCTAATGAACTTTATCATATCATTATGACACATGAAAATTCCATAAAATAATTTCCAAGAAGATAAAAATAACTCTATGAAGAGGGAGACAACACATTGTCAATTTATGAATAAGTGAGTGATTAAAAGCTATAACTAGGAAGGGAACATCCTTTCAATGATGGGAATAACATCAAATAAGAATGCAAAACATCTCAAAATAGAGGTGATCATCCTAAAGGAGGAAGTAACATAATACAAATTAATCATTATTTCTCAAAGGGCATCTCAATAACTTATGGAATGAAAAAATATTCCAATATTTTCTTTAAATATAACATAAGTGTCCATGTAGCAAAAAAATGTTGGTATCCATATTCATTTCTTTTTATGGAATCAAAAACCATTGTGTGGCATGCATCATAACCAATAGTAATCATATGTCATTCAATAGGAAGGATGTAATTTTTAAATACTACTCTCCAAATAAAAATGTGGATAAGGGAAATAAGGTCATGTTTTATAAGAGAATGTGTAGTAATCATTGAACTCATTGAAACATGAGCGGTAATCAACATACAAAACATTGGGAGCTTCATCAAAAACTTTATGAAAAGAATTTCAAGGATAATTCCAATAGGGAAGTTGTTCAAGAACCTATAAATCAATGGGTATAAAATGGAGAAGCTACTCAAGCACCTCTAAGACAAGAGGTAATGAATGAATAATCTTTCCTATCTAAGGAAGAATCCATGAAGAGGGAGTTTCCCTTAGAGTAGAACATATCACCATTACTAAGAGGTAAATTTTTTAAGAAATAATTCTTTATAAAATTATCTATAAAACTCAAATTTATATTTGAATCTAAGAAAAGAGTTATCTAATATGGAAACCATCAATAGGGAGCACCCCATATAAGACTTTTCATCATCATATAGAGTATTTGCATAGCCAAGATATTTTTTAACATGCATATATAAGCACCTCTAAATTAATTGTTATGTTCAATTGTTGAAAGAAAAGATCTAATATAATTTATATGAGAAAACATGGAGGAATACCACTCATTTAAGGTGGATCATGGAGTATCCATGTAATATAGTTTGAAAAGCACACGTATGTGTAACTCATTACATAAATGAAGTTGTATCATTTTCATCATTCTCATATTGTTCTACAATTTGACAAGTTCTCATATAATATGATAGGATGGGTATAAGAGGCACTCTATATTGATATAAATATCTAAGCACATGTAGAAGGCTAAGGTATAAAAAATATTACATCATGTTGGTTTTATTTTTCTCTCCATGTAGATATATAATTATATCACATGTAGCATTTCTAGTTTTTGTCAATGTTGTAGCACATATTTGAGAAATCACATGATTTTAGCATGGAGGCATAAGATGGTTTTCATAATTTTTAAATATTTTATCATGCCTATGTTGGTTTAAGTATGCAAATTATAACATTAAATAGGTTTAACAAGCTTGTAGCATGCTTTTGAAGTGTTGTATGCACATGGAATAAGGTTTAAATAGGTTGTCCAATTTTTTTTTGATATGAAAATAGTTGGAATGCCATTTTTTTGGCATATTATTTCATTTTATTAATCCTAAGGGTTCTTATATGAAGGATAAGAAGTACATCCATGGTGATTAGAACTCCATAGGAAGACTACTAGTTGTGATGGATGTATGTTTTGACATCCATGTTCTTTTATTGAACATGTTTCATCCAATGTATGATGAATTTGTTTTGGTGAAAAATTTTAGTTGCAAGATATGGGAAAAAATTTAAATGGAATTGCATGTTTCAATCTATGAATGTTGCATTGTTGAATTGTAAGGCCCAAGATAAGAGAAATTTCTAAATGTGGTGATTTTTTGTAACACTACTTACATAATGCAATATGTTACTTCACTTGTTGAAATAAATATGTGAATCAAGGATGTTTTATAATCATCTCCTAATGGAGATATTTATCCTATCCTACAAGCATTTATTTTACAACAAAGGGGCTAAGTATAATAACCATGAGGAAGACCAAACCACCAAAGAGTGAAATAAGGTTAGTTGGCAGAGATTGAAAGGCATCATGAACTCTTTAAAAACATAGATTTTCAAGTTTAACAACTGGGTAATCACTCTCCAAGAGAGAGGAACAAATTAAAGAGGATGGTAGAATTAGATAATCCAATTTTAATACAAATATATCCATACAATCATATGGCCCATGCTCTAAAAAGACTAGAAATCTAAAAAAAATAGTTTTCTTAAAGATGTCTATTTTAGATGAATTGACAGTGCCCCTATGAGTTTTTAGGCATTTGAACTCAATCAAAAGGTCCATTTTGTCATTAAATTCTCTTACAGCTACATGTGCTGATTCTTTTTTCCTAAACTCCTTTTGAGAAACCTACAAATAATAGCATATTCACAATGAGAAAGAGACCAAAAAAATTGAGAAATGGTTTCAAGATCTCACTCTGATACCATATTTTATTAATGGATACTCATCTCCTAAGATCAAATTTTTAGATCATTACCATAATTATACAAGGGCCATAATGTAAAAAATAAAATTAACACAAAACTATGATTGTGTCTCTATGATATTTTACAATTTAAAAAAATATAATATGGAGTCTCAAATATAAATAACTAAGAAATTTTGTTTAAGAACAACCAAATAGTTGGATTGAACAAACTATTTGTTAATAAAATCAATTAAATGTGCACTCTTCCAATTTTTACATGCACATAATGATTTTACACTCAACAAACATAAAAACCTCCCTAAATCAAGCTTAACCCTTATGTTAGTGTGAACTAACATATAACTAACATAGTTAGTAAAAACCCACTACCAACTTAGTGTGATCAAAAACACACCAACACACTCCCTTAATTATAGAATTATGGAGAGAAAAAAGAAAAAATTAAAGAGACATATGGGTCTTGGCAACTAGGATTGATCAAGTACCCATGAAATGTAACTTGGAAAAATGAGTTACTATAAGATATATAAAAAGTAATAAAAATGAAAGTGGAGAGAGATAACATATTCTGCAAGGCATCCTAAGAAGTAAATGACTCAATACTCGAGCACAATGGTGAATAATGTTTTTGGTAAATAAAAAATCACTAAGGAAATCAATATTTCATGAGTGGTTTGGATCCACTACTAAATCAATGGAAAAGCAATCGACATTGAAGATAATATAATATCTCCTTACGAAAATAAGATTGTCATAGGTGTTGAAAGTACAAAACATTTTACAAAACTAAATTCAGTCAATTGATTTAGGTAGATGTATTAAAATATGTTATAAAGGAACACAACACCTAAATAATTATATGAACCACACCCCCCTCCCCCCATATTAATAATTGGGTCGAGCAAGACAAAAAAATTGTATAAGTAGAAAAAGCTAACTACTAAAACACATAAAAGCTAACACTAAAGGGAAAATAATAGATCCTTATGAATTTAAGACTACCAATCTATCAAATAAGTGTCAAAGATATATATATATATATATATATATATATATATATATATATATATATATATATATATATATATTAATAATATGACCCTAGTGATGATGGTAGAATCAAGCAAATAAAATAAAGAAAAAATTTATTAGAATAGAGCACACAATCATTAAGGTAGACTAGGCTAAAGTAAAAAACCGTCCATGGCTTTATGGATGTAGTATGATTAGAAAATGATCCCATTAAAAAAAGCTAACCAAATTATGTAAGGAACTATATAATTTTGTCAATAAATTGAAGATGATATCAATATCAAGAGATTTGATTCTAATATAAGGGATTAGTTTGCATATGAAGAAGCTAAATAGTAGAGGAACCATGCTAGTAAAATCCTTGTAAATAATGTTAAAAATACCACCAAAACTGATCTAAAATACATTTGAGATGAATACATGTGGTGGAAGATGACACCTACATGTGAGAATTGGAAAAGGACAAAAAATATGCATTAGTTAGAACATCCAAAAGTGTGTTAGGTTTATCATTCCTC
This sequence comes from Torreya grandis, assembly GCA_037957365.1. Lineage (NCBI taxonomy): Eukaryota > Viridiplantae > Streptophyta > Pinopsida > Cupressales > Taxaceae > Torreya > Torreya grandis. The sequence continues at coordinate 624,128 of JARHVA010007379.1, forward strand.
ACTAAAACAATCTCAAGACTCGCATGCCCAAGTGAAAGCACAATAGAACTTATGTGTTGCTCAACATCCTCATGAAGAGTGGAAACAACAAAAAATAAATTTTAAATGACATCAAAATAATGTAATGAATTTGAAACACCTACATGATAACCAATGCTATGGAGATCAACTTAACGAACACCTTGTATAAGAGAAATGATGCTTTGTGAATATTTGCCAATATCTCTACTAGAATGATCCATATAATGGAGTATGTGGGAACCAAAGGTAGTTGTATGATTATTAAAATAACAAAGAAAATATTCACATGGATATTAAGTGGGGTGTGTAGGAGGTGAAACAATATAAACATTAGATATGGTAGATGACTCAATATATGGTAGGTAGGGTTTTTTCAGCCCCTAGGAAAAATCCATATGTAATTTTTGGGTGAATATTGAAAAGCTAGTTTCAAAATAGGGGAAAATCAAAGGTAAATTAGTTTCATCAGGAAGGTAAATCATATGTGCCATCATCTAGATAGTGTACATATATGGAGAATGACATATAGAGCCTATGTATGGTGTCTAAAGGATATGGATGACATCCAGAGTATGTGGACAGTGTCCAACATCTATGGATGTCATCCAAAACCTAAAAACAACATATAAAACATAAAATTAATGTATAGAGTTTATGGGCATGATATATAATAACTAGACATTTTATAAATATGTTAGACACTATCCAAACCCCTTGGACAAAATCTAGACTTGGCAAACACTATCTAGAGTATGTTTACATCATCCTGAGTGTGTGGATATTGTCTAGAGCTTGCATACACCATATAGAGGATATGGAAGGTTTTCATAGTGTATGGATGCCATATAGAGTGTGTGGATAGTGTCTAAATATTTTGAATGACATTTACAGTGATTTGATGAATTTTAGAGGCTATGAGCAACAACTAGAGTCTATGGATGTCGTCTAGTATTGGTAGACAATGTCTAGAGATGGTGGATGAGTTTAGAGTGTGTGGATAGAATCTATAACCCATGAATGGTATCAAGAGTATGTATACATAATCCAAAGAATTTGGATGGTGTCTAGATTCTATGGACAATATACATAAAGGATGAACAACATATAGACCCCATGGATGGCATCTAAACATGGTGGACATAGTCTAGAGTTTATGAATGTTGTATACAATAAATGGAAAAAATCTATAGTAGGTGACCATAATCCAAACATTTAGACATTTTACAACCTAAATAGATGTCATCCAAATTCAATGGATGCATATTAGACTTAGTAGATGTCATCTATCACTAGTGGCTAATGTCTAGAGTGTGTGTTTAGTATCTATAGTTTTTGGGCATCTCTAGAGTGTGTAGCCAGCATCTGGAAAGTGTGGATAACATATAACTCTTTTAGACATTATCTAAGATATATGGGGAGTGTTTAGTACCTATATATATATATATATATATATATATATATATATATATATATATATGTCCCTTTCCCCTTGTATTTTCTCATTTATATCGTATACATAGTCTAAACCTATATCTCATCCTCTATACTTCTACCCTAAAATGCATCCTCTATTCTCATTTCTTAGTCCCAATGGATTCCAACCCTATATCTATTCACAAATTTATTTATAGAAATAATATTTTCCCAAAAATATTGAGGATTCTAGAAGCTAATAAATCTTATAATGATTGGATTGTTAGATGTTTCCTAAGAGGCATCATTTACATACCCCAAAATGTGATGGACATAGATTTACTAAACATTCTCATGTATAGTTACAAACCTTCTACTAGAGAGTTTTATTTCAGCCTCAACTCTTAGACTATTACTTTTGGAATTGATTCTTTTAATATCAAGTGATTGTTAGGATTACCACATAGAAACATCAAACCTATGTCCATAAAAGTTATTTTGTTTGATAAAGATAAAATATATCTAGAAAATCACTTGGCTATAGATACATCTATATTGACAAGTAATCTTATTTTTGTTAATTAATATTCAATGTTTTATATATGAAATTCAAAATTAAATGTCGTAGATAAATATTGAGAACATTTTTTTGCTTCCATTGTAAGAACCCCTAATCATTCAAGAAGGGGCCTTTTAGTTCGAAATATAATAAACCCATATCTATAATCCCTCATTGAATTTTTCTAGGTGAGGAATTTTTTACAGGGAAGACTTGCAAAAATCCCCTTTTGGGATGTAGCATACATTGTCCATTCCCTTGGAAGATAATAATTTTATTGGTGTAAATTAATTTAGAATAAGATAATAAATGATTTGGATTGTGCCTTTTAAAGTGATAATTACATAATTTATGTTTATAATTATATATTGGGCTTATACTATGAGGTGCACCATGAGTTGAGGGGAATAACTATTTCAAATATATTGCATGAAAACATGAAATATAATTATGTGGCCCTTGCTAAGCTAGAGGTAAGTTTGAAGTTTACTTTTATGTCATTATTCACATGTCAATATATTATTAAAATTCAAATTTATTATGAATATTTCATTGTAATAGAGAAGAGAATCTATTTCCTAATCTAAAAGAGAAGTTGCACTGAATAAATACCATCCTATCATGATCTCTAGATATTCTCATTATGATAGGGGTGATGACATATATTCTAGTACGATGACACCATTGAGAAGGAATAAGAATATGTGGAGAATTATATCACCTACTGCTATATATCGACTATGCCCCTTAGGCACATCCCTAGGCATAAATCCAAGTTTTAAAATTTTAAAAGTTTATTGAAATTTGATGTAACAACCAAAAAATTGGAATTATTAATGTTTCATGTAATTTTTTAGTGACATTCGGCATTGGTAACATTTCCCATCAACCTATTCAATATTTGTTTTCCATGCAAGGTATTTGAATTCATGTTTGTAATTATGATATTTTAAAATTACATGAAATTCAATATGTTAAATTGAATTATTTATTATATGAGACTTTGAGTCTTTGATAGAAATTGAATCTTAACATTTTCTTACAACATTTCCACCACAAAAAAATGTATCAGCAACTCAAAGTATGGATCCTAAGTCTAATGTCTCTGACCTTCAAACTAACTTATTTAAATTTTGATGAACTTTATTTATTGATTAGTGATGGCATTTCCTATTGTAGAGTAACATTCATTAAGAATTAATATACCACCTCCCCCCTCCCCCCATTGTATAGACTAGGGGAAGAATTTACCAATGCTAATAGGTAGCAAGGTAACAATGAATATAAAAACTTTAGAGTTCACCAATTTTTCTATGGGTGGAGTCTCTAATCCAATAGGTTCCATGGCAATTTTTCAGAATATTGATCTTGATGCTGCTTTCCTTGAGGGTATTGATTTCATGCATACGGATAGATTTGTTAGACATAATATTATTTAAGGATCTCAATTCTAGGCTCTTAAAAAAATAGTTGGATGTGGTTCTTCTAGTTCACCACCTAAACCACATAATGATGAGGAGCAATATTTTGATGAATTGACATCCTTTTCATTGATTAATCTTACCGTAAATAATGCTTTTGCTTTGTTAGCTGACATTGTATAGGCTCATTATAACATTTTGAAATAGTGAGAGATTCAGAAAAAGGATTTGGTAAAATAAATTAATGAGCATTATCATAACCATTCCCAAAGATAATCTTTATATTCTTTTGTTCAAAATGATCAGTCCAAAATTGACATGTTAGTGAATCAAGTTGAATCAAGACCTATTTTTGGGTAAAATGCCTACAGTGATAATATTTTAGATGTTATTATTAATATATTAGAAATTATAAATGCAGAGGCATAGGATTACTACAACAAATGGGAAAGAGACCAAAACCTTTTCTTCCTTGCCAATGCAGAGAGATGAATCTTTGGAAAGTAATTACTTTTTTATTTTTATTTTATCATAATTTTAATGTTTGTTTAACCCACTTTATTTTCCAAATTGCAGTCAAAATGTAATAACATAAATAATGAAGCACAAGTACTAAATATTCATCCTAAAAAGGCATATAAAATCTTAAATTCAGCAATTTCATTTAAAGAAAAACTTGTGCTAGTCAATAAATAGAATAACACATTGAGGAGGATAATTAAAGAGCATGGAATGGATCTAGATGCTCTTCAAAAGGATAAAATAGATGGATATCCCTCTATACTATTGGTAGGAAATGCAATGCATGAAGAAAGGGAAATAGTTGAAAATATTAATGTTGCAGTTAAGGATCATGTTAGAAAAGGTGTTTTACATTTGGATTCAAGGAAGGAGGAAGCTGAGGCAATAACATCTGCTTGTGAACAACCTGAAACTCCTCATGTGGAATGAAATATATTTAGTACATGTATCTTCGTTTAATGAAAATGGGTCTAAGAATATGGAAATATTTTTGTTTATATATGTTACATGAAAAATGGAAATTTTATATTGGAAATTAAAGTTTGCAAGTTTAAATATAAGTCTTTGTTTTTGTTTTATTCTCTGTATTTTTATATATGTTATGTTAAAACTAGAAAGTTTATATGGTAAACTAAAGTTTTTAAGTTTAAATACAAGTCATTGTTTCTATTTTATTGTATGAATTTTATCCATGCCAATTTTATTTTGTACATTTTTATATATCTTATGTTGAAACTAGAAAGTTCATATTATAAATTAAAGTTTGCAAGTTTAAATATAAGTCTTTATTTCTATCTTTATTTCTATTTTATTTTGTGCATTTGAGAAATTTACTACTTAATATGTATAGTGATAATATAATAAATCATTGATGTATAATATTCAAACCCACATGAAAAAATAAATTCATATTGTAAAATAAATATTTTCCATACATATAACCTAAATATATTGTTTAACAAAGCTTGATTTTTAAACAATTACAATATAACACAACTATTTTAAAATAATGCAATAACATAATTTATGAATTATTTAAATGTACATAATAGAAAAGTTTACATGAATTTTGATACAAATAATAATATAAAAAAACAATTACAGAATTGAAATTCAAAACTTACGTACTAAAATTTAGGTAGCTAAAACAGTTTTTGAGTATCACTTTCTTCACAATTATATTTTGTATGTATTGTATCAAATGCATATAGAGTCTCAATATATATATATATTAGCTATGTCATTTTATATATTGGTAAATCATATTCTTTGACTAAGTTAATTCCATATTTTAAGTGCTCTATCATAGGGAAATGCATCCACTAGATACCTAAAACATACAGTCTTAAACATATGTCTAGATTTCTATCCAATTTATTAAAAAGTTTTGATTTAAAAAAATATAATGCAATAAAGAGTCTTTCATCTTCAAAATAGCCTAAAATAATTGTTTGGTAGATTTCATACAATCTAAAATATTCATTTATAAATTCCTACATGATGGTACTAGGATACAATTTTTTCTATAGCCTTGTAAAAACACCACTTTCAGTTGGCTCTTTTGGACACATAATGATCAATCATTGTGAATCCAAAATGGTTAAACTATGTTATCAATAAATATTTTTAAAAAATACGTATAATTTAAACTCCATTTACATCTACAAAATTTTAAAAATGTATAATAAGAATGCCCATGTATATAAGAAATAAATTACTGATTTGTTCTTTACCATCTTCAACTCTCCAAAATATGGGATTCACCACTATCATGGCTTCAAGAAACCCATCCATTTTTAAAAATTTATCTAATTTATGTAATCAAGCTATCCTATATATTTCTCAATTTTATCTATGTTTCTAATAGCATAGTTTTGTAAAGAATACATGTTATATGGACTTCTTCAATTTGTGATCATGCTAAATTAACTCATTTTTAGAATGTGTGTAGTGGTATTTCCTTTCCATTCATGAATATACAAATATGAAAATGAATATTTAATTTAAAATAGTATTTTGGATCCTTAATATCTGTTAAATTTTGTGAACTAGTAAAATAAGAAGCTTAAAACTATTTTAGCCCAAGTACAAGACATCAAGAGATTGACAAACCCATTTTTTCAAATGTATTAGGTCTACAATATATTGATCTCTCTTGAGCATGTTTCAAAAAAAATTATTTCATTCTACATTAGGATAACATGACATAGTGTCAAAATCATTTTCAAATTTGTTAACTGGTACAACATATCCTTTTCCTTGTCAACTTCCATACAATATTTAAACATAAAACCTTCCAATGATGGATATTCTTAAAAAAAAATTCATGTAGGCTCATACATGAAAATACATCTTGTATCATTATATTTTATAATTATTTTACCATTGGTAACCCCAATTACACCTTTTTTAAACCCTAAAATGTTTTTAGGACTACTTGACATATAAGCGTGTAAATCATGAATAAGTTCCTCCACTTTTACAACATTTTAAAAATTTCTTACAATTTTTTGTGAAAGATTGATTCTATGGGCCATGCAATGAATTGAAATCATATATGGGGAAAATATTTTATATAGTTGAACACATAAACCATTTTTTTCCCCTACATTAATGTTTCACCATCAACACCAACACATACTAGCTTCGTAGTTATAGCATAATCATCCCTCCCAATAATATCTTTCAAATTAGAAATAACTAACTTAAAAAGGTTTTTTGCATTATAATTTTCAACCATTTTATGTATATCTAGTAGATGTGGTATCCTTAAATTATTATCAAAAGTGTAAACATGGATACAAACCCATGTTGTATTGTCAACTATTTTGACCTCATCAATGGACATTGATAGAAAGCTTGCATTTTTAAAATTTTCTTTCAAATCTTCCTTCTCAATCATCACAAGACATTTTTATATGTCCAAAGAACTAACATCTGACAAATGTGATTATGGAATATTATGAATTCCATTATGCTGAAAAAGAGTTTTATAATTTAAACATTTTAGATATAGGTCTAACTTTTTTGAGAATATGATAGATCATTGAGAATTGTATATTTTTGGCATGTTGATTTGATTGAATAACTTTTCCTATTTGAGATGTGATTTTTCCTCCTTTCTCAACAAGATATCATATATGTTTATTTTTTTTCATACTCTAATGTGTATCTAACATGCATGCATTCATTGACATCTTTCCATGTAAGAGCCTTTTGAATTTGTCTATCTTATTCAAGCAACACATAAACATTGCCACAATGTCTCTCAATTGTGTCCAACTTAAGTTTCATTTTGTTGTCCTTTCCTAATTTTCAAGAACATATTGTGAATTTACATTCAGTTGGGGTATCATTATTATTTTTTGGCTCTATTGGTTCAATGAAAGGAAACTTTACTACCCAATAAAACTTAAAAGACCTTCTAATTGTCCATCTGCTTCTCTTTCTTTTCACATATTTCTATCTCAACATTTATAATGTCCTCAAGCCCCCTCTTCATTGATACAAATTGTATATTTTTATTTACAATGGAATTTGTTTTTTTATGACATATAGAAGTTTATTTTAATGTTTGTATTATATCATTTGGTTTGTCATTTTCCATAGCCTTTCCATATTTAGGAATGTCTTCAAGTGGTGGCATATCATTATCAATAATATCTTCAAATGGTGAAATAATATTAAGATTAAATATTTCATTTGGAAAACTATAATCAGTGGAGGCCCAAAGGGATCTTCATGTATAAAGATTTTGATATTATCCTTAAAATGTTAAATAATAGTTATTACAAATAAATAGAGAAATTATACCAATCATTTAATACCTATATTTTGAGTGGGTTTAGGATGAATTTGATTGGGTGTTCATGTTGGCTACCCAAAATAAAATAAAATCCTATTTATCATTGAGAATTGGCCTAATTTCTTACCATTATCACTAGATGAACTTATAATTTTTTTTATGCTAGACAAGTTGTGACCTACCACTTTAGTACTATGCATTTGGTCATAATTTTGGTATGGATATTGGTCAGAGTCCCTATAGATGCTAAGAATTTCTAAGTAATTATTTTCATTACCCAACCCTTGTAGACATTGTCCAATCCTTATGGGTACCACATAGGCTATCTATTCATCATCTAGACCTTATAGATGGTGTTTAAACCTTATGGATGTTGTCCAATCTATTTGGTCCTTGTCTATAGTCTATGGATGGAATTTATAACTTGTTTACATTGTCCAAGTTATTTGGTCATCATCTAGACCTTGTAGATGGTTTTCAAGCTTTTTGGATGTCATATAGTTTATCTAGTCACCATCTAAAGTCTATAGACAATGTCTAGAACTTGTAGATGCCATCTAGGCTATCTAGTCACCATATAGACTCTTTGGATGGTGTTCAAACCTTGTGGACACTATCTAGGATCTCTAGTC
>JARHVA010007379.1:640000-695299 GCA_037957365.1 Torreya grandis
AATTCATACACAAGAAGATCTATAGTACACTCATAAGAAGGGTGATTTGAAAAAGGTGACATGAGAGTATAAGTTAACATGTGAATTTAAATTTTTTCACAATTCTTATAAGACCATAAAAATAGGGGAAAATCAAGAAAAGTTCCATTTAGGATCTCAAGACCATTTCGAGCTCTTGTAATGTGTAACTACATTCCAAAGACCTATCTTCTCTTGTTTGGTGAGGAAAAGACCATGTGAATGGAATAAAATGGACTTTATGGGTGATAATTATGTATTATCACTTAATTATTATGGCATCATCTTTTATTTAGGTTTCAAACCTTCATGAACAAAGGTTAAGACTATCAACCCCTCTCTAATGGTCTACTTGTAACTTGAGAGACACCATCTTTCACTTAGAACTCTCATGAGGTTTTTAATGGCACCCAATGTTATTTTTAGGTGTTTTATGGGTCCCCTAAATATAGTATTGTGGTATTAGAAGAGAGAAAGAGAATATGTTCTTGATGAACAATGCTTAAGAATTGAACATGCCAAAAACCCTCTTAAAACCTTAGTAGTGTCTATTTTAGAGAATGAACCTATAAAGTACATGATATGAATTATTTTATCCTAAAACATCTTGGATATTATTTATGACTCTAATTATAATCTCTAAGTGTACTTTATTTGTACTTGTAGTTGTACAGACTATAATAAATGCACTATTTTGAAATATTTTTGATGTTTCACAGGGGTTTTAAATAGTTAGACACTTTAAAAAAATTTAGGAGAGGTAAATTAAGATGTATTTAATCTATTAAATCTAGAACATATTCACTAAAGACCTTGAAAGTGATCAAACAAACATCATTTTTCAACGCAGTCTCAAACAGGCGTAAAATTAGACTAGGTTTCAAGGCCATTTAATGGTTCTCACACTTCCACAGGGTCACATGGCCTCAAATTTGATATAGAGGTTAGTGATATGATATTTAAAGTGAATCACATTCATTTGAGTGGTTTTAGATGTGTTTTAGAGATATGGAGTAGAAAATTAGTCTTCTAGGCAAGGAGGCCTAATTGGGAGAGAGAAAGGTAGAAAAAGACACTTCCACTCACTCTTAGGACCTAAAATATGGCATGAAGTTGTAAATCCATACTGGGTCTTCAAATATTCCATTAGTTTATAATTAACCTCTATAAAATTCCATACACAAGGAGTTTTAAACATTTTTAGGGTTACAAAGAATGAGGCCAAAGGAGGCCTTTTGGTGTAAAATTAATCCTTGATGTAGTTTGAGGCCTCCAAATGAGTTTATGAAGGTTTGATATGATGTGAAGAGACCATACATGGAGAATATAGACTCAAGTTTTGACACTTGTAATCCAGATTGGCCTAGTGAGATGAAGAGACTTCTAAACACCTAGTAAGAGAATAAGGTGATGTGTCAAAGGGAACCTTTAGAAATCAGTTGAAAGGTGTCAAGAGAAAATTAAAGATGTAACTCAACATGACCTGACCATCAAGAATGCCACTTATCATTACACAAGTGAAGGTAAATGGAAATTTGAGATTTAGGCAAGGTATCAAGCAAAGTTTGAAACTTCCACGCCACTTGGAAAAGAGGATTATCTTTAGGAGACCAAAAATTTTCCTTGAATACTTATGGGGTAGTTTCAAACTCCTTTCTTGTTGTAACTCTCTTTTGTATATATGTCTATCTCTCTCCCCTATAACCTTCTCCTTCTCTCAAATTTATCTATATATTAAACCTTGATAGTGTAAGTTTACATCCTCCACTTGGGTATGTGAATCCATACCCATTTATAGCATTTGATCAATGAGAATAGTCTAGCTTTACCTTTTCCATGGACTGGTTTCAATATTCATGCTTGACTAGTTGATCTTGCTAAGTGATAGTCTTACTTCCTTAGCATGTTTGTCCTTGTTTAACATTCATGTTTAGTTTGGAATACTTTTTTTAGGTCTCTTGAAGTGTCTAAGTGAGTTGTATGTGTTTAGTGGGTAGTCTTTTCCATAGTGTCCTTTAATGACCTCTTGACGAGTCCTCCTAACTCAACCACTCTTTATATGCTTCATGAGAAGCATCGATGTAGAGAACCAGATTTGGATTAGTGTCGTGTGTAGGTTACTCTCTTATTTAAAGTACATTTGTAGCTAGTTGGTAGTGGTAAAATCATATTTTGTGCATCACCTCTATTAGAATAGGTTTCTCTCTCTCTCTCTCTCTTTTCCTATCAATTGGTAGATTAGTGTTTAAACCTTAGTGATTCATCAAGGAAATCTATCCATTTAACTTAGAAATTCACCTATCTAATAGGGTACCCCAACCTTGAGGTGATTTTATGTTACATCAAATTTGAAAAGATTGAACTTCCTTTCAAAGGGTTAAAATTTGATTGATAGTAGTTTTGGCATGCTTAATGGGACTAAGGTCCAAAGTGACTAAAGAATTATTGGTGTTATTCTTCTACCTATCAGCCTTTGGAGACATTCAAAACATAAATGGTGACTCTATGTATAATCAAATAGTTCTATTATCCCACTCACTTATTTAAGTTATACTTTTCATTTCATTTTCTTGATGAGGTTGTTATGGTTGAGTTTAATGTAGAGGTAAATTTCATGCAAGTTGGTGAAGTTTCTCAAGCCTATAATATTCTCTATCAATTCTATGATGAGCCTTATCAACCTCACTATGATCCATATCATCTTTATGATCTTTATCAACTTTTTTATGAATCATATTAGTCCTATGATCTTTATCAGCCTTGTTATGAATCATATCAATCCTATGATAAGCCTTCTCAAGTTCAAAATGTTCCTAGCCAACATAGTCACTTCTCAAATTAGTCTATTTCAATTTTGAAACAAAATATTTTAGGCTATGATATGTACATGAGAGGGATTAAAATAAAAATTAAATATGGTCAACATATCCCTAGTCAACTCATTCATAATGTGAGAGACTCATTGTAATCAATGAAGGAAGAATGGACACTTATTGAGAGAGCAAATTGGAAAAGCCTCTCAAGTGAGATGTTGGATGTAAGTGGTCTCATGAAAAACATAGAATATATGCTAAAAGTTCATGAAGAATAATAAGTCCAACTCCATCAGCCCCATGTGCCTTCATACACACCACCACAACCCTCATATATTCCACCCATTGTTTCCCAAGATACCATTACACGTGATTCCCAAAATGTTTCAAGTCTTTCATATTTTCCTCAAACTTTCCCTTATTGGAATTAAATCCAAGAGAGTATTAAAAAAATAGGATATTATCATTGAACAACCTATTATTGAGATCCAATATTCCACATATTTTCCTCAAGAACCCCCAAAGAAGTATTTTAAGATTCCAAGATGGAATCATCTGGTTAAATCAAGGAGTGAGCAAGGTGAGACACATATAGATTAGGTAGTTAAAATTAAGGAATAATATAAATTCATGCAAGTCCCTCCCATCCCTCCTCAAGATCCCTCTTATATTTCATTTCAACTTTATTTTGTTCCTCATCCTTATGAGGTCACTAACCACCTTCAAAAAAATCTATTCCAAGATAATATAGATAAGCAAATCAAATATTTAGAGCTAAAAATAAAGGAGGTAGAGATCTAAGATCAAGAGATTGAAGTAAAATGAAGCCTTGTGCTTCTTCAAGCTCTTCTTACCTCTCCTTAAGAACCTGTAGTATCTCCATCTTAGAGGTCTATTCAAAAACATTTTCAAATCAAGAAAGAGGCCTTATTTGATAAGGTTGAAGATAAAGTTATAGATATTAAAGAGCCTCAATAAGGCTATGAAAAAAGAGAAGTTATTATTGAAGAGGAAATCCCTTTTATTACCCAATTCAATTTGCTTTCCCTACAATATTTGCTTCAAGAGTCAACCATTCCCAAGGTTTCAAGTTGTAATAAGGTCCCCTCCATTCCAAAAACCATCCATGAGCCATCCACCATACCTCATACCCCCTATCAAACTCAAGAACATGTCCATCACCCTATCACCGCATCCCTTATTGAAGAAGAACCTATCCTATGGGAGGTAAGTGAAGAAGAAATAGTTGTACATGTAGTTGAAGATTATTCAAGTTAACTGGATGAGGAAATCACCATTGAAACTCCACTTAGGGAAGAAAATAACAATTCAATTTTTAGAAATAGAGTGAAAGAGGATCTTAAAGTAGAGGACACCTCAACTGAATATGGTGAGTTCTTGAATGAGTGTAACATGGATTCAAATGATAAAGAATGTGGGTTTGAGGAAGAAATGCAAAATGATCAAACTGCTATAATAGAATAAAAATTATCTAAGGATGTGATTCAAGTTGTATCTATTCAAAAATAATGTCAAGAGAAGGATAAATATCTTAGGTAGTAATATTTAGATATATGCAATGAGTTTGAGGCTCTTCTAGGGACTATATCTCCTTTTTGACAAATTAAAGATGTTATTGAAGTTACCCCTTACTTGAGAAATGATGTGATTATCCACATGAGGTCATTCAAGACAAAGTACCTCATGTCATGGAATTCTTAAAGGTTAATAATAAAGTTTCTCCTATGAACCAAGATGTATTCATGTTTGAGATTGGCACAAGCATTAAGAAACATCATGAGAAGGATGTGTTGATGCTAATAAATGAAACATAGGTGATATTAGTGTTTAAATAACACTTCTCATTTTAGAATTTGGAAAATTTGAGGCATGAGTTATAGGTTTCAACAAACTAGTTGCTCATGGTGAAATAACAATAGAGAAAGATAAACTTTTCCACAATATTTATATAATTTAGTGGTTGGGAGCCACCTTGGTCCATTATTCATGAATTGTTAAGAATTTATGATAATAATTATTGAATTATGCTTTATATTTAAGATAAAATATAATCTAAGTGGATATTTATAATGAATCTAAAATTAAATTGATCTTGGGGTAGAAGAAGTAAAGAGAAGGGTAAGGCAAAACCTATAGGACCACACTATGACATCTCTATATTGGGAAAGGAGCTGTTTAGATTTCTTGTTTTTAGATTTATACAAGCCTTTCCAAAATTTAACAGCCAAGGTTGATCATGGAGGATAATATCAAAAACATTATAACATTTCCCACATACCTTGGGAACCTTGAAAACCTTAACTAGTTTGTCTTAATCAAACAGTCTCTCTAAAGCAATCATTCCCTTGGGGATCTTGTTGTATTTCAATAGAATGATTTTACCATTAAATTTGTCCCCCTTAGATGTAATTTCATCAGTATTTTCAATGATATGAGCATAAAATTCCCTATAATTGGTCATGAAATATAATATTTTTAAATCATCATTGAAGACTTGGAAATGGTTAACATTATCAAGAATCAAGGCATAAGGGATTAGCTCAATGCTGAAATGAGGGGAATCTTGGTTGGGCATGAGTTTGGCTACAAAATATTCCAACTCATCAATAGCTTTGTTTTATCTCCTTAGGATGGATATGATGCCAAAGGAATCAAAGGATTCAATCAGATCCCAAACCCTAAACTTATACCTCTTCAGGTATGAGAGTTTACATTAGTATTTGCTTCTTTCCTAGTTGACTACTAGTTTTGAATCCCCATAAACTAGTATATATTTTAATTTTTTCTTTATAAAAAATTTTAAACCTAAGATAAGGGATTCATATTTAGCAAGGTTTTTGGTACAAGGGAATTGGAGCTTATAAGAAGCATGGTACTTTCTATTAGTGTGGTTAGTTGAAACAATACTAACACTTGATCCAACATTATACCTAGCACCATCAAAATATAATTTCCATATTCCAAGAACAACATGATTACTATTGGGATCACATACCTTATTAGTATCTAAGGTGAAAACCCTTAATTTTATGTCTATTATGTTGACCCTTTCATTTATAACATTATACTCAGTTATCATATGCTTCATTATTGGCTCTCTTTCAACCCTAATTTGATTAGGAACCCCTTTCCAAGGTAGCCACAAGTGTGAGCAATCTATGGACATTTAATGATTCAAAACCTTGGTCCATTACCTTCTCAAATCACCCATTATCATTCAAAGCCTTAGTCCATATACTCAATCTATGGATAATGTTTGGGTGCAAACTTGAGAGTGATGCCATTATCATAATCACATTTGGTCATCTCTATAGATAACAATGTAGACCAATTGTCACACACTAGAGATACTAGAGTTTGAAACTTGGTACATATGTTTTCTTCTAAGAATTTGATCACTTATTTAGTCCTACATTATGTAGTGGTGGTATATTTAGTCCACCTTATACAATAGTCTGTGGAAGTAAGGACATACTTATGACCTTCATATGAGTTGGGGTTGATTATTCCAATAAAGTCTAATCCCCATTGAGCAAAGGGTTTGTCAATCATGATTACCTACAAAGGCATTACTACCTTTGGATCATTGGTTCTAAAGATCTGACATGAGTGACATTCACTAACATGTTTTTTATCATACTTAAAAATGGTTGACCAATCATAATTAGATCTATGAATTTTGTAGGTTATGGTTCTCCTAGATGGATGGCCACTACCTAGTTTTTCATCAAAGGTGCTCATGATTTAGGTGGGTTCTTCTTGTGAGACACATCTCAAATAAATTACTTTGAAATTTATTCTATACAAGACCCCATTCTTGATCAAGTAGTGGGTTACCTTCAATATTATAGCCCTTTTTTACTCTCTAGATAGGCCTACAAGACAAGTACCATTAAATATAAAATTTATGATTGAATAATACCATTCATTAGCTTGTAATTTCTATTGATCCACTTGAATAATGGTTAGCCTAGGGTTAGTATTATTAGTCATCTTAATCAAACCTTGGCACCTTAACAATTTTGTTTTTTTCATTTCCAATTCATATTCTTTCAAAAATAACATCTAATTACCTCTACATTTTTTTAATTCATTTTGACTTAACATAAGTTTGGTGGTAGGGTTAGGTAAGATAACATGTACCCTAATCCTAAGGATGTAAGGCTTGAAATTCTTAAATAACTTAACTAATGCATATGCTTGTTTATCAATTAATGAATAATTTAACTCAACATTATTAAAATTAGTACTCATAAAAGTTATTGGGTGGTCACATGCTTCAATTTTTTGAGCTAACACTACAACCATAGTGTGGTCAGATGCAAAGGAATAGAGGTAGAAGTCCCTTGAGATGTCAAGTCTTATGAGGATTGGAGCTTAGATAATGGCCTTCTTGATATAATTTAATGCCTTTTTGGAATTTTCATTCCATGTGACCTTGGCATCCTTCTTCAGCATGTCATTCAATGGCTTAACAATTTCTACAAAACTAGAAATAAAATTTCTTACAAAATTTATCTTACCAAAGAATGAATTTATCTCTTTCTTACTATTTGGAGGCTCTATTATAGATATGGCCTCCACTCTTTTGGGATCAACAGAGATCCCATATTTGGTTATAATGTGACTCAATCATTTCCCTTCAATCACACAAAAGATACTCTTCTTGGGGTTCAAGGAAATACCATACCTTCTGCATCTTTCAAAAATTTGTTTTAAATGCATGAAGTGATCTTCCCTATTTTTATAAAAAAAATGTTAGATCATTCATATAAATAATGATTCACTTATCTATTAGGCCTTAGAAGCCATGGTTCATATCTCTTTTGAAGTTATCACCTACATTGATTAGCCCAAAGGGCATCCTCTTGTAAGCAAAGGTCCCCCACTTTGTGTTGAAAGTTGTCTTCATCCTGTCCTCTCTATCAACCGATACTTGGTTGTAATCTAAAAAATCCATCAAGAAAAGACATCATAACTAAACCTCAAACTAATTGAATTACTTGGTCTAGGGAAGGAAGGGGATCATTTTACTTTTTTGATGCTTTGTTCAAGATATTAAAGTCAATACAAAATATAATCTCACCATTCTACTTTTTAAATGACAACAAATTAGCCACCCAGGTGGAATGCCTGATGTGGAAGGCTATCCTAGCATCTAATAATGTTTTGACCTCCTTAAAGATCATGGGTTCTAGGATAGGGTTTACAGGCCTCTGCTTCTACCTAAATGGTTTGAATCTTTATTTAAAGGGTGTAGTATATGTGATGACCCTTGGATCAAATATTTTGAAGTTATCATAGGACCACACTATGACCTCTCTATATTGGGCAAGCATCTCTTTACCTTTCTTGTTTTCAATATTTGTGCAAGCCTTTCCAACATTTACCAGTTGAGGTTGATCATGGAGGCTAAGATCAACAAAATCATAATATTTCCCACTTACCTTGGGAACTTTGGAAACCTTAGCTAGTTTGTCTTGATCAAACAATCTCTCTAAAGTAATCATCCCCTTGGGGATCTTGTTATCATTTAACTGAATGACTTTAACATTAAATCTATCTCCCTTAGATGTGCTTTCATCAATCTCATCAATGATATAAGCATAAAATGCCCCAAAATTGGTCATGAAATCCAATATTTTTTTATCATCATTAAAGACTTGGAAATGGTTAACATTATTAGACACCAAAGGATAGGGGATTAGCTCAATTCTAAAATTAGGGGAATCTTTTGTTGGGCATGAGGTTGGATAAAATAGATGCCAACTCATTAGCATCTTGGTTTTTCTCCCCTTGGGATGGATATGATGCCAAAAGAATTAAAGGATTCAATTACATCTCAAACTCTAAACTTATACTTGTTCAGGTATGAGAGTTTACTTTGGTATTTGCTTCTTTCCTAGTTGACTACTAGTTTTGAATCCCCATAAAATAGTAGTTTTTTTTACCTTGTTCTTTATAACAAATTGTAAACCTAAGATAAGGGCTTCATATTTAGCAAGGTTGTTGGTACAAGGGAATTGGATCCTATAATAAGCATGGTACTTTCTATTAGTAGGATTAGTTAAAACAATACCAACACCTAGTCCAATATTACACCTAACACCATAAAAATATAATTTCCATAGTCCAAAAATAACATGAGTACTCTTGGGATCACATACCTTATCAATCTCTAGGGTGAAAACCCCTAAGTCTAAGTCTATTATGTTGACCCTTTCATTTACAAAAATGTACTTAGTTATCATGTGCTTCATTCTTGGCTCTTTTTCAACCATAATTTGATTAGGAACCCCTTTCCAAGGTATCCACAGGTGTGATCAATCTATGGACATGTAACCATTTAAATACTTGGTCCATTCCCTTAGGTGTGGAGGTCCTAGAACCTCCCCAATTCAAGGAGTCAGTTATAGTAACTTCCTTTGTCATGTCTAACTTTTCTATGGACCTCAATTTAGAGAAAAGGTTCCCTTATCTTTGAGTGTAATCTTGTTCTAATCCTAGGTAATTCTATCTTGAAATTTGAGGATCCTACTTGAAATATGATGTATCAAGTTAACTTTTATAAAGAACAAGAGATGGACCTACACATTGAGCTTATTTTGCAAAGGTGGTATGAAAAATTGCAAAGGATGTTGATCTTTGATTGAATTAGATCAAATATTCATTTAACTACATAAATATGGTCTATCTTAACAATTATAAGACTAAATGAACTCAAATATATGAAATATATGCCCACTTTTGACCAAAATGAGCCATCCTAACCTTAGATATTGTGGATTTTCAAAGCTAAAGCTAAATTTACCATAAACAAGCATCAATGCCCAAAGAACCTCAAAGGAAGCACAAAGATTCATTCAAAACAAAAAATATCAATGATATTTATACTTCTAAGGAAATAATTCACTAAAAAATAGAAAGATATACTGATCTTTGGACAAAACAAACCAAGATTAACAAAGATTCAAAGAACTCAATCCTAGCCCTCTTTCTAGTGCGAGGGGAGCTTCTCCTATTGATGATTCTACATAAACCATAGGTGCTCTTAGTGTTTAAATAACACTTATCATTTTATAATTTGAAAAATTTAAGGCATGAGTTGCAGGTTTTGGTAATCTAGTTGCTCATGGTGAAATAGTGGCAGAAAAAGATAAACTTTTCCACAATATTTATATAATTTGGTGGTTGGGTTCCACCTTGGTCCATTTCTCATGAATTGTTAAGAATCATGCTAATAATTAGTGAATTATGCACCATATTTAAGGTATAAGATAATATAAGTGGATATTTATAATGAAGCTAAAATTATAGTGATCTTGGTGTAAAAAGAAGCAAAGAGAAGGGTAAGGTAGAAAAGAATATAGTGATTACCAATTTTAGCCTTAAACATTATGACAATGCATCAATTTAAATTGAGTCTATGTTGAAACCAATATATAATGTAAAATAGCCTAAGCTTAAATTCCACTATATACCAAGCCAATTTCAAAGGATAGTGTTAAGAATCACAAGAAAGAACCAATTCTTCTTTTAGGATTTACTACATTATCAAATAACACATGCACATCTGAAAATAGAGTAAAATGAAAATGAAGGAGAACCAAATATCTTTCATCTAATCTAGTATATTACAAAAATTATAAACCTTGTGATTACAAGGATACAACTCAAAATTCCAAGACACCATTCAAATTTAAGACCTTAACTAGCAATTGACAGAAAAGCTAAAATGATAATTAACACATCAAACATAGACAATCCTTGAAGAAATCCCTTGATTATATTAATTGATTCAAATTGTAGAAAGTTTCTCAGAAATCTCTCTTTAAAAATGGTAATACATGCCTTTATAAAAATATCAGGCATCATACCAGTCAGTTACAAAATATAGGTGTACAAAGGTAAGGATAACTATCATTCCAAGCTCTAAAATACACATGCTTTTCAAAATCATACTAATCTAAGGAAAATATTTTAACAAACTATCATATTCCTTTATAATGGAATATTATATTTCAAAATACCACAAAATTTTACAAAATAGAATATTGCTTAATTGGTCGGTGGGGCCTCTGATTGTTATTGATGGAGGATGCTCATGGCTTTTGCATGTTACTAATAAACTAGCTCTAGATCCAAAATAAACTTCATGATTCACTCCTCCTCTTGATCTTCCAAGTCACCAAGTTCCCTATCATTCCTATCCATGGCTTTTTTAATGCTCTTGGCTTTATTTATCCTTTCCCCTACATTAAATATCATGTCACCCAGATTTGCCTTGGATTTTTCCTTTGATTTCTTAGGTTACCAAAGTAGCCCTATGATTAAATTCATCATCACTTATGATTCCTAAGATGGTGTGTTGTATAGGATCCTTGATTATAGTCCTAAGAAGTTTCTCAATTCTTTAAATTAGCTCCTTATCATCATTCAAAAGCATTTCTACATTATTATGCCAAGTAATCAAACTTTGAACCTTTTCAACAAAAAATTCTAGAATTATAGTAAAGTGCCCAAAGCTGATGGTTTTGAACCTTGGGATCTATTTCCTTGCTCAAATATTGAGAAGTTAGGCAATTTTGTCTTTTGAGGCTTGTCATTAGGTGACCAAGCTCTTGGCCAATACACACTACCCCTCTAATGTACTCTGCCTCAGCTCCATTGACTTGGGGGATTCAAGCATGTTGTAGAATGACTCATCGAGTATCTTAGTCATTACCTCAAGTACTAATAAAATTTCCTATGTCTACAATTTTTCATTTCCTTTTTGAAAATTTAGGATCCTCTGCTTCAAACCTTAGACTCCAGCTTTAGCCTAGGTAGACTGGGCCTCAATTAGACTTTCCACATTCTCCTTATGAATTAAAGCTTCACCAAGCTATTGGTCCCCCACAAGGGTTAATCCCATAAAAGGTTCCACCATTTGGAAGGTGAATTATTCTATTCTAACCACTACTATCTTGGTTGTTATTCTTTCTAACCCAACTTTTTAAGGTTGATATGTACAATAGTAATTAGCTTTTTAAACTGGGGAAGTTTTGGAACCTCGACACCTGAGATACTAGATGCTCTTAGAGCATCCATTTTCTTATCTTTTGGTCTTCATGATATTTCACCATAGGCCTTATCCATGGTTTTATGTCATCTTGAATCTCAATGTCAACAAATCTTGTTATATCCCATGAATGGGAAGAGAGGGGATCTTTTTTAATTTCCCATAAATGAACCAATCAGGAATGACTGGTCCATGAATAAGGAATTAATCAGTGAACAATTTTACCTCAGTTGTGGGTTGAGTTATGATCAACCTTGGTCTTTTTCTTGGTCCCATAGGAACCAATGTTAACTTTTTTTTCCTCTTGTTTGAGGATGCCACAGAGACAAGCTCTTTTCATTTATCTTCCTCTGGCTCCACCTCCTTTTTTGAGTCATAACCTCTATTGGATCCTTGAAGGCACCCTCAAGTTTATCTTCTAGTTCCAAATTAATAATGTCCACATATTTAATTTTGAAAGGTGGCCTTTGGGGCGGTGCTTGTGATCTAGGAATTTGACTCAAGAGAGGATGGTTAGTATCATGTTAGTTTCAAAATGAAAACAAAATGAAAGAAACACACTAATAGCATAACACCTCTAGGCCTAGACAATATGGAGATCTTAGTTAATAAAAAAATGACAAACACAACTAAAAATGAAGGAATAAAACAAAATAATTCATTCACCTTCCTTGGCTACTCCAAATGCCTTTGTACTAGTGGCTTGCTCAGTTTTGTGATCATGAAGTCCTTGGCAATGGAAGCTTGGCTACCTCCATCTCTCCTTGGAACCTTTGTATTATGTCTTGGCTTATCTTGGAATAAATTTGGCATGGTAACACTATTTACAATGGCTTCATGAAGATATTTGTGCATTATAACTTTGCACCAAAATAGCTTAGAAATGATCTTCATGGCCTCATTTATAGATTTTTGAGAATGTCTAGAATCAACCTGAACCATCCATCTTAAGATGCATATGTGTGGTTGAAGATTAATTAAATTTTTGGAATAAATTTCCTAATTATCTTCATCATGACATTGGAAGAAGGGGAAATTAAGAGGCATGGAGGGCATGAATCCTGATATTTGTGGCATTTATGGCCTAGGGATGTCTTCCCAAGAAATGAGTTCACCTGATGATGCAAATATTCAATATTAATTTCCAAAACTAAATTTTCAACAAGTTTCCAGGGAATTAATAATTATTCCTTGATTTTTATTAATTACCTCTTTATCATGTTTAAGCACTTTGTGCATAAATTACTCAAATTGATCAGAATGCCTTGTTATTAGTCTAAAATTTAACTAGATTAGAATTGGAAGTCACTGTCAGATGTGTTGGAACCATATTCCCATTTAGGATGTTACCAAAAAAAATAATGAAGGCACCTAGTGTAAGAGATTTTATAGGAAAGAGCAATTCAGAGCACCTACGTGCAAAATTGGCATTTTTGACTCAGAATGATTTGATCAAAGTTAGCTAGCCCATAAATTGCATTGCCCCATTTAGGGACACCTTAGCCAAAATCAACACTTGAATATGTTAGCTTCACATCATTTATCATGTTTTAGTGTTTTTAGGCCAAATTTTACATTTAAAGTAGGAATTGACCAAAACCCTAGTTAGAGGTGGCTAGATTTAGGTGTCTACATTTTACCCCTGTTTGGAAAGATGTTACAAACCATAGGAAAAGCAATGCCTTCTCAAATAATGAGAAATGGCCTGTATGCCAAAAATAAGATGATGAACAAATAAAAAATCTCCAAATGGTTTTGGGAAGCCTATGATGATTTCCTCATGAGGGAGAAGCTATCACAATTGTTGATGGATGGTCCCTTAAAAAAAACAAGAAGAAAGGTGGAATTAATACATGGTTGAGATTAATCCAAATGAGAAAATTCTTGCATGCATTGATTTAAAAAGATTATTGATTTTCCCAAAGGTGGTTATAATCAGGAATAAAATTCTAAATAATTATTTCCCCATAGGTGGTTATAATCAATAAGAGGACCTAGATTGGCTAAATATGATTTTGCCCTAGTTAGGGCTGATTAGCAAGCATAACTCAAGGATATAACCTAGAATACAAATTAAATATGAGTGGGTGCATAGTGATGAAAGAGATGGATATAAGAATAATATTGATCAATGTGAATGATTTAATTGTACCTATTAATGAGGATATACTCATCTTAATTAACTATGATACAACTAGAATGGTCAATAGGTTGATTTGATCAAAGGTAGGATGGAAGGATTTTCCAAGGTACTAAGGAGAAACTTCTATGGCTCCATTGATTGTAGACCTTTCTAAATCTAATATTTTTTATAGCATGTGATGGTAGGATTCATGATAGAACACCATGAAGACTGTCCCAAAATATGCATAAAGATTGACTCCCAATCAAATTAACATTCAAAAACAATACACCAATGATAAAAACCATGATGATAATATTGACGTATGAATATGGATGGACTCAAGAATAATGTGCTTGAGGAATCACCCAATGAACACATATAGACTAAGTCAAGGAAACAATGTTGAAAACAAATAAAAAGGCAAGAAAATAACAAATAAAAAAATAGAAAAATAAAGAAATAAACAACCTAAAATTAAAAAAAACAAATAGAAAGCTTGAAAACAAAAGCAAAAGAAAGCATCCTAAAAATGACCATGCCCTAGTATAGTGGATCTAGGATAATTGACTAGGCTTAAACATGACAAATATTTTTAGATTTTAAAATATTATGAATGTTTTTGGCACTTTGAGGTATCTTAACTCGTTATAGAATGATAAGATACATTCTCACAAAATGGCAAGATCATTTGGCCTAAGTTGCTCACAAAATGGTGAGAGCATATGGAAAGGGGGACTGAGTTGATTTCAACATGAATTGAGCATGACCCATATAGTCTTAAAATGACCTCAAGTCATAGTAATTCCATCCACACAAAAGGAAAGGAAAAACCAATTAGGTCCCAACAAGTTCTCAAATTTAGAAAATAGTCAATCAAATGAAAATAGTAATGGCAAGGTGATACAATGATGCATGATAAACAAGTGTTACCCCTAGTTTTTTTATAGATGGTTATAAAAATGGCATAGGTAAATGATACTTATTTCCCCATAGGTATTTATAATTAGTAGCTAGAGTGGTGAAACACTAATTTTCCCATAGGCAGTTATAATCATTCTCACATTAATAAACTTGATAGGATGAAAGATGTCTTACCAGATCAACTGTCACATTACTTTCATAGACTGTCATTGTAAAGATGGATTGGATTGATTGTTTAAAATTGATTGGAATCTTCTCACAACAAGTGTAGGAAGAATCAAAGTAACCAAAATCAAAACAAGATTGGGTAGGATGACTAAATATAGGCTTTAGTCTAGATAGGAATGGAATGATTAGATGGCATGCTTTTGTTTAGGATAATTATGATTTTTGATAGATTGGATAACATTGTATTAAGGATACCCCCAAGTGATGGGGTGAATGGAAATAATCTACAATAATGGAAAATGGATATGTAACAATGGCAATGGCATGGTACATGTTTTTCTCTTGTGTGTGGTTTTTGATTCTATTTTTCTTATTGATGGGGAGATGCACATCCTAATCAATAAATGATACAAATAGAATACTTGATCATGTTAATTGATAACCTGTACCTCATCTAAATAGCTAATCTATTAATAACTTGATGTAGATCTGGTTGTTGAGAATGCTTATGTGATCTTCATTGGTCATTGATTTTAATTCCTTCAAACATTAAGATGAGGTATCTTTGTAGCCTCTATAAAGGAAAGTGCAACCATGGATGGTAAATAGGGACAAACAATGGATGGTAGGTTTGATTGTGAAATGGAATGGTAGATGATAATGGAATGTATAATAGTGGGGAAACAAATGAAGATCGGGAATTTCAGTCACACATAATGTTGTTGATGTTGAATTTGACATAACTTTGGTTATGGTGGGGCCAAAGACTTATTCTCTTGATAGGACCACTAGATGTTTTTGTTATTTGATCTTGAGAGTAGCTACCATCTAATTAGCCTATAGATTGGAATTTGTTTTGATTTTGTTTTCATCAACTAGTGAAGACATTTTGTGCTCAACTATTGGTGCCTCAATGAGGTTTTTGCCAATGAATTTATCTTGATTGTCTTGTACTAACTTTGAGAAGGTTTCACTAAGGAATGTTGAATTTTGACTTTGATTGTCTTCTAGCACTTCCAAAAGAGTTTCACTAGAAGATGTTGAGTTCTTAATTTGATTATCCCTTAGCACCTCTAAAAAAAATTCACTAAGAGATAGTTATTTTGCTATATGAATGTGGTCTTAGCCTCCTTGCTCTTCTTCAACTGCTATGTCACCATTGATGCATTTCAACAAAGTGTGATTCTATTGATCCTAATCGACACTAGTGGGAGATGGAATGTAAATGATATGGCTATTTTGGTTGATCGTAATGGCTTATGAAATGGTAATGGAATGGGGAGAGGCTACATAATATTTGTAGAAGATACTAGGAAAACTTATGTCAAAGCTGAAATACTCGTCCTAAAAAACTATAAAAGGATCACAAATGTATTCAAAGTGATCTATAAGGCATGAATAACCAATGTTGTAACAACCATAAACATATTATTCTTCTAAATTTGATTTTAACTCAAAGGACTCTAAATATGATGTGGACACTGACGTAGATTTAGATTTTGATGATAAATATGATGTCAGTTCAAGAATACAACCTAACTCTAACTCTGATTCTTCATCTGAAGGGTACTCTATTACAATGATGTCTTGTTGAATATTTGGTTTTGGACAAGTAATGGCCTATGATGACATAATGGGCTCCACAAAGACTAGTTTGTCAGAGTGGGACTCCTCGAGGATGGGAAATAGGTCAAGAGATAACTTAGAGATTGGCTTGTTAATAAGAGGATCTTGAAAAAAAAGCACATGGTTGAGGTAATGATTTACCCAAAGGTGGTTATAATCATTAATAAGTGACTTGAAAAAGACTGGCTTGTAAGTGTGAGATTCCTTGACAACTAGTATAGGATTAATAGGTGATTTATCACATGTTGACTTATCATAAGTGGTTCATTCAATTAAAACATCTTAGATTGGTTGGTTGTCTAGGATTTGGTTTATAATGAGTTGTAAAATATCAATTTTTAACATAGCTTGGTCTTTGAATGATTGGATCAGTTGAGTTTTGATTAGGATTGGTACTAGATGAGGAATGACTTGTGATTAGATAATGATAGGGCCTTAGGGAGTATGATTGTTTGCACGAGCCAAAGGATAAAGTCCTAAGATGGTAATGATAGGGCATTACAGGGCTTGATTGCTTACACAAGCCAAAATACTAGGTCCTAGAATGATGAAGGGGCATTGTGGAGCTTGGTTTCTCACACAAGCCAAAGGGCTAAGTCTAGGAATGATAATGGTATTCCTTGGATATTATGGAGCTTTATAGCTTGTATAATCTAAAGGAGGGTTAGGGGTAACTGATGATCAGATAACAAAAGAACATTGTGAAACTTGATTGTTTGCACAAGCCAAAGCATCCAAGTCTTACTCATAAACCATATCATCCTAGTGGTGAGTTGGTTCATAAGCTAGTTCTTGACTGTGTTCCATGTACTGATTATTGAAAAGAGGGTATGGATTTGTATCCCAAACAACATTATCTATAGTTGGGTCTTCAAATTCCTCTTCACAAGTCTCTTCATATAAATCAAGGTCTTGAGTTGGATCGTAAGTTGTTTCATGAATTTGTTCTCATGATTGATTAATATGAGGCAGATAGAAATTTGTCTCAAAAACCATATTAGCATCATTGGGGTCTTGACTAAAGCCATAAAATTCATTTTGTGTAGCCATTCTATCATAATTTAGATTTTAAGTGACTCCACCATAAGTGTATCAAGACATATCGATGTAAATGATGAAAGCTCCAAAACAAAAAGGCTTAGAGTTCTACAAACTCTGAAAAACTATGTCCAAAAGACAAATTGTTCAAGCTTGGTCTAACTTGGTTAAAGGGGTGGAGCTATATCTCCAATATGGTCTAAAAGTGGAGTTGTATCTCCAAAATATTTTTTTCTAAGACTTGGCATAAAATAGTCTAATATCAAATGTCGAATGTCAAATGTCATACACACAAAAGGTCAAGCATCTAAAAAAAAAGTAGAATGTCAAAGGTCTAGGTCAAAGTATTCCAAACAAGGTTTAAAATAGGAAAGGAAAAAGTTGATTTACTAGGTCTTTTGTCTAAATACAGAGTCAAAAGCTAGGCTTGAACAAATAGGCATGTGCTAGGACTTTTAACCAAATGGAATCAAAAGCTAAACTTGAAACAAACGCTGATGTGATTTGATTTAATCTAGCAAGTTTGGAAATAACTTTGACATAGACTCAGCACACAAAATAAAACATAAACATGATCATTTGGCATAAGGCATAAGTCAAAAATCTCTTTGAATAAAGAATGTGTTCTCTTAAATAAAGGTACAAATAATGATAAGGGTAGGTACTGAACAAACAAACCATCAATAATTTTCAAATTTTGGTAATTGATTAACTGAAGTTATGCAACCCAAAAGAGAAATATCTATGTATTAACCCCATGAATTAAGTCCTAAATAGAAAAATTCAATGTTCGAATCCAAACTTGACAAGGCTAATTGAAAACTCAATGTTGAAAACTAGGATTTAACCAAACATGCTAGACAAGATTGGATAGCATGACAACACAAGACAAAGTTCCAAATGGTATACTTGACATGGTTTGAAACAAATGGTTTTTGATACAATGGTAAACAAGTCTTGAAACAAATTGAGTATCCTAATGGTGTAAGTATGCTCGAATGGTGTGGTCAATGTTATGTTTTAAAGACTTAAATTCAAAATGGTTTTAATATTTTTTGGGTAGCATAACATTACCCTCCTCAACTTAAATGACACACAAAAACAAGTTTAGCAAAAAATTCAAGACACAAGTGTGGTGTAAAACGGCCAGCATAACGCCTCTTTAGATAAAAGAGTGACGCGTAGACAAATTGATTTTGACATGGATTTATGAACAAACAAACAATTTTTAGTCTCAAAAACACCAAGTAATAATGACCAAAATACACTAAGTATAATCGTCCAAATCTTAGAAAGGGTATGGAAAAATGGGGTTGACTAAAACTAGCAAGGTTTCAATCTTTCTATGGGAATCAATTACACAATGACTTTCATGCCAAACAATGCAAAATAAAATCATGGATTTTAGGTCTATGTCACTTGGCTTATTACAAAAAGGTCTAGTCCTTTTTGTAACCACTACATCCTGATATTCACTCAATGTAGTGTGATGCCCAAAGTGCCACTACGTCTATGTGCAAATATAATTAGGAGTAAATTAAAGTCAATGTTGGAAGGTGAAACCCCAGGTAAAGCTTCCTTAAAGAGCTTGTAGGAGGTGATGAAGTCCCCCTCACAAGCCAAGATGCAATGAAATTAAAGACATAAAAATAAAGACTTTAAGGTTGTTTTCAAGGTCACCCAAACTTTGATGATTTTTTGGGGAGTGCTTTAGATGACTTTGTTTCTAATCCTTGGATTAGGCTATTTGTAATAGGAATGGTACTTTTGATTCCAAGGGTTCCCTAAAGGGGACAAATGGAAGAGCATACATGCAACACCCCTCTCTTTGCTAAACAAAATTAGATCAAACAACTATTAAAGACAAAAATCTTGGAAATATGAGTTCATTTGACCCCTTGGTCTTAGTTGCAAACTTTCAAAACATTCACCATAAACATATAATTTTTTTTAGGTTAAACACCAATACAAGGTTCTTAATTGATTTTAAAGCATAAAAAAGGTGATTTAAACATTTTTTTTATCAAATTTCATGTCCTTTAGCCTTGAAGCTCTTTTAGGTTTAAAATAATGAACTTTAAAAAAGAGCTCTTAGGTTTGTGTTTTAAGAAAAACACACTGACCAACATCAGTTTATATAACCGATGATGGTTACATTTTCTAATTGATGTTAGTTATCTAACTGACATTAGTTATA
This sequence comes from Torreya grandis, assembly GCA_037957365.1. Classification (NCBI taxonomy): domain Eukaryota; kingdom Viridiplantae; phylum Streptophyta; class Pinopsida; order Cupressales; family Taxaceae; genus Torreya; species Torreya grandis. Next base: position 659,989 of record JARHVA010007379.1, read on the forward strand.
CCAATGTGGTTGATGGTAGGTATCCAACTGATGTCAATTTTACTAACCGATGTCGATTAATATATGTAATTGATGTTAGTTTTACTAGTTGATGTTAGTTACTGTGTAAACCCATGGCAAAAGAAATAGAAAATCAATTAGCAAGAGTTTTAAGGGTCTAAATGAATATTTTAAAGTTGAAAAATGATCTTCTTCATGTGTGGGATGTGTCTAGTCCCACTAGGCATGCCATATGTGATCTAGGAATTTGACTCAAGAGAGGATGGTTAGTATCATGTTAGTTTCAAAATGAAAAAAAATGAAAGAAACACACTAATAGAATAACATCTCTAGGCCTAGACACTAGGAAGAGCTTAGTTAACAAAAACAAATGAAAAACACAACTAAAAAGTAAGGAATAAAACATAAGAATTCTTTCACCTTCCTTGGATGCTCCAAATGCCTTTGTAGTAGTAGCTTGCTTAGTTTTGTGCTCATGAAGTCCTTGGCAATGGAAGCTTGATACCTCCAACTCTCCTTGGCACCTTTGGCTTATGGCTTGGCTTGGCTTGGCTTGGAATTAATTTATCATGGTAACATTAGTTGCAATGGATTCTTGAAGATATTTGTGCATTATAACTTTGCACCAAAATAACTTATAAATGATGTTCATAGCCTCTCTATTTATAAATTTTTGGGAATGTATAGAATCAACTTGAACCATCCATCCTGAGATGAAGATGTGTGGTTGAGAATTAATTAAATTTTTGGAATTAAGTTTATAATTATACTCATCATGAGATTGTATAAAGGTGAAATTAAGAGGCATGGAAGGCATTAATGAGGCCTAGATGGCATGAATCTTGATATTTATGGCATTTATGGCCTAGGGATGTCTTCCTAAGAAATGAGGTCACCTGATGATGTAGATATTCAATATTGATTTCCAAAAATAAGTTTTCAACAAGTTTCCATGGAGTTATTAATTATGCCTTGATTTGTATTAATTAACTCTTAAGCATGTTTAAGCACTTTGTGCACAAATTACTCAAATTGATCAGAATGCCTTGTTATTGGTCCGAAATTCAACTGAATTGGAATTAGAAGTCACTATCAAATAAGCTGGAACCATATTCATATTTAGGATTTTACCAACAACAAATAATGAAGGCATGCATCTTGTGCAAGATATTTGATAGGAAATAGCAATTCATAGCACCTAGGTGCAAAATTAGCATTTTGATTCAGAATGATCTGATCAAAGTTAGCTGTCCCATAAATTGTATTTCCCCATTTAGGGATACCCTAGGCAAAATCAACACTTGAATATGTTAGTTTCACATCATTTAACATGTTTTAGTATTTTTAGGCCAAATTATGCATTTTAAGTAGAAATTGGCCAAAAGCCTAGTTGGAGGTTATCAGTGGCCAAATTTAGATGTCTACAGTGCTGAAGCTGAGGGTCCTTCCCTAGGTCTCTCCTTTAACTTACTTTTATAAATTTATCCTTTCCCTTGCCTTGTTCATCTTGATTTTTTTAGGCTACCCTTGAGGTTGTGGCTATGGTTGTTCTGATTGGGGTTGCTCTTGAGATGTCCCATATGGACTAGGTAATAAATGGTACTACAAAGGATGTATTTTCTAAGATTATCCTAAGGGATTATTATCTCTAGTTAACTTGTGTTCAAGCTTAATGTTGTGGCCTTGGATCCTAGCCAATACTTCTTCATAATTCTTAGCTTTGATATAAATGGTGTCATGAACACCAAGCTGATTTACATATTTATGTTTTGGGAGATTATTGTCCTTCAAGTGTTTAGCCACTATATCCTTAAAATCCCACATCTTAAGTTCATCTAGTTGAAAACCAAATGAATCTCTATGTCTGGTCATGTTCTCAAAAATTTTATAGTCCTACAGTGTGGTCCTTCCAATGGTTAGAGGGAAGGGGTGGAAAAGACCCTTCTTATTTTATTTACAAGTTACATCAATGCCATGTAAGAATTGAGAAGCAATTTATTGCTCAGCCAACCTGCTAGGAACATACACTAGTAACCTACAAGGTTGGGACATGATCCCTTCGATACTTATGACTCTAAAGTTAGGGTAATACCAAATGTCACCCACCAATTCAATATACTTATTGATTAGTGGGTGGACCCTAGGCATGGGAATATTGGTGATTGTCTCAACTATGGTTAGATACACACAGTCATAAATAAATTGCATGTGATTCCTATAATTGAAGATAAACAATTTAGAATAGTGGTGTGAAATGGTGGTCTTACCATCGGGGGTCCAATTCTTAATCCTAGGGAAGGTGATTGAGGTAATAAGGGAATCTAACATGTATGAAATCATATAAAAATGCTTAGAGGTATTCCTTTCTATGTAAGTGAATTGTTTGGTGAGGAAGATACTATTAAATCTCTAATTAGAGGGGTAAGCTTTTATTCCACCATGAAACAAACAAATGAGACCTAGATTTTATTTTCATAGGTGGTTGGGGGGATCCAAAGGCTTGGTTCAATAAGGTCATTATTACCCTAATACCTTCCTTTAATTTTACTATAGGCATTTTACACTCAAAATCCTTAAATATGTGACGGCTTTGGTGTAGTTAGAGTTGAAGGAGAGAGTCCAGATCATGGTTGCTTGTCTACTCCTTGATCTTAGCTAAATACACATGAAGAAGAGGGAGTTTATAACATTTCTAAAATGCTACATGAGAAATATATTCTACTTCCTTGGATTTTTCATCCCTAATGTTCCATTCATTATCAATTCTACAATCAACAAAAATAGGGGCAAAGACATCAGTTCAATATAATACCTCAGGTTTTGCCATGACATGGCGAAAGCCAATCATCTAGATTGCAACCAAGTAATAGTGCCTATAGCTTATTGAAACAATTATTTGCTATTATTTTATGATGGTCTTTAACTCTTTTATCATGAAGAAGAGTTTGAACCAGTTCTTAATCCAAGGGATATTTAGGGCTGCAATATGCAATTCAATGTCTTTGAAGGTTTGGCCCTCATTATCTATTGTCAAATAGAAGTAAGTTTTTTCCTTCAACTATTGTCATCAGGCCACCATTATTTTGTTCCTAAAAATTAATTGTATTGGTAACAAATGGTCTCTATGGAAGCTCTTTTGTGCTCACAAAACACAATTAAGCTTTCTTTTGAACAAATTGTGACCAATTGAGTCTGTTTGGGTCACTTTTATGTAGGACCTAGGGTTTTGGATCTTTAATGATGGAATATATCCAAGATTGGGATTATAAATTCCTTGGATTTGATTTGGACCTTTGCCTTTATACTTTTGCATTTTTGAGCCCACAAGATCTTATATTTTATCCTGTTTTGCTTGTGTGGAGTTTATATGGAATCAATCTAGACCTTTCATGGAATTTTTTATAAATTCCATTTGAACACTAGCCATTGGTATTTAAAATACCCTCTTCATTTCACACTATAAGATTAAAATCCTATATTAGCATGAGCCATTGATTATAATCTACGCCCTTGGTCATGATTGGTTATTTTTATTACAAGACCTATGGTCATTACACTTTCCACCTTATGTGCCTTCTTCATGCTCCAAATCTTTTGTCAATCCTTTGTCGAATGAGCATTAGCCATGTGGCAAGATCATGGGACTTTAAAAATTCTTGAGTGCCCTCATGCCATTGGATAAAAATTTAGTGGTAAAGAAAGTACTGTTGATCTACAGAGATGCCCAAACATTAAGCTAGCATATTATTAAGACCATGACTTAGGTTTAAGTCTTTTAGACTAGGGTTTGTTTCTCTTATCAAGTAAAAAATAAACCTTAGTCTAAGGATTTTATGCCTACATTTTTAGATTTATATGCACGGAGGTCATGGCTTAAAAATTCTTAGGCCAATGTTTACGTTGTGTTTAATAAACATAATGTATGCATTGGTCTAAAATGTTTATGTCAAGGATTTAAATATACCCAAATAGATCAAAAAGACACCATTACCCAATGACACATAAGATTTTATTGTATTTATAAAGCACATTAAAACCTTTATCTAGATGCATTTTGTCTAAATTTTATGCTATAAGGACTTTATTTTCAAAACAAGGCTTAGTATGAGTCTATAACTTAAGGTTCATGACATTTGAATAAAATGTCATAGGGATCTTAAAGTATAGACTTAGACTAGGTTTATTTTGCATATTTAGATTATAAGACCATTTCCATATTTTATAATTTGAAAATCCATAGTGTTTGATCATTTTTTTAAGCACTTCCCTTAGTCTGTGAAGCCACTTCCTAACTTTCCATCAAGGTTTTGGAGTGCATTTTGATCCTAAGCATGAGAATTCATTAGCTTAAATTTAACATTCATGCGAACATCAAATGACGATCGTGTGAACACAAATTTTAAGATAGTGAAGGTTTTTATTTGATGGGCTTAAAGTTGATGATCACATGGATTCCAAATACATTATTTCAGATGTCAAATAATGATCACACAAACATTTATTTTAAGCCTGTCAAATTATTATGACCTAGTGTGAGAATGCCACTTGGCAAGTCAGTGGGACCTCTCAAGATCTTTGACTTAATTCACTCCATTAGATAAAAATACATAATTAAGTATCAACCATTGATTGTGATTTGGGAGCTTGCTTATGGTTGGTTGTTTTATAAGGCAAGACCCCATTTGCTTTTAGTTTTCAAATGTGAAGGTGATGCATGTTGATATTTTATGCCTTTCATATCCCTTTGACCTTTCCATTGTGCTTCACTTTATTTTATTGGGTCCTTGTGATAAAGTGATGGACGTTAATAGAGGTCAGAGGGATTGAATGAGAATGGCCTAATGGATTATATGTGAGATTCTATCAGTTCTCCTTACACCATTCGATCAAAGGCTATAATGAGGCACAAACCACTAGATCATCGAAGATGCAAGTTGTTTAAAAATGAAGTGTGGGTTTTCCTCACTCCATTGGATCAAAATCCATGATGAAGTGTGGGCCATTGGATCCTACAAGATGAAAGGAAGTTAATTTAGGACTGTAGAGATGTAAAAGACTTAGGCTTAAGACATTAAGACTAAGGTCTCACTCATATTAATAAATACATTAAGGCCTTAGGATTAAAATGTTAGGCTAAGGTATAAGTGAGGGGCCAATATAATGTAAAACGAGGACTCAAGGAACCAAAATTAGGATAAGGAATTAAGACTAAGGTCCTATTAGTATTAATAAATACTATATGGCCTTAGGGTTAAATTCTTAAAATAAGTTTAGGAAATATTAAAAAGACCATATAGGATGAACAATTTAGTTAGGCATACAAAATAACCTCTAAAGTATGAATATAACAAAGGGGACCAAGTATTTTAAGTTAAGTTTTATCTATGTTAAAAAACATGAGTAAGCTTAAAAAATGAGTTTCATCTTTAGGCCCAAAATGGATTTTAAAATGGTTCCCACCAATTTGATTCCCACGAACATTTAAATTTAAACTGAGGGTTTTCCCAAGGTTTAGGGACATCAATTTTATAAGAACATCACCATGGATCTTGTGCCTAAAAGTCACAAAGAATATTTATTGGTACTATTAGTCCAAATTAAAGCAAGACAAAACTAAGTAAGCCTATGTTTAACAAAATAAAAGATCTTTATATTCTATAAATGACCTTAACATGCTAAACTCCATGTTGAAACCTCAAGGTTTTTCAAGTGTCTGTATTTTCAAAAAATGGGCTATGTTAGCCCTAAAAAATGATGACTCAAAGGAGAAACATAACAATATGTTAGAACCTAGAGACACTGATTTAGATAAATAGTTAGGTCATCCACTTTATTTGATCAAAACCCTCACCTAGACTAGATTATGGTTGAAAAAAACCTTGCATTTGTAGATTTAGGGTCAAACATGAAGATATAACCATACTATGTGTTTTTTTAATTCCACTTAATGTTTGCCATAGAGTCTAGGAAACAACTTCCAAGTTTCATTTCCTCAATCACTAGTACTTGACTTGTAACATGTATGGGTATTTATTAGGCACCATGTTTTTAGTTTAGGGAAGACTTGGGAATTACTCTACTACTAGGTAGGAATACATAGCCTTAATAGAGATGACTTAGAATCCACTCAAGGCCTTACTCCACTTCCAAATAAGCATCCATATCCCTGGTGGAGATTACCAAGATCACCTATGATTGAAAGCTTTTGATTTTGCATTGTATACTTAGTTTTTGTATTTTCATAGATATTTATGCTTTCAACAAGGTTGGGAACTAGGGTAGTTAGGACTTTGGATTTTGTCAAGTTTTTGATATTTTTTTGGAAAATCACTTATGACTACAACTTTACTCTAGGCAAGGATGTTGATGAAGTGATAGTATGATTGTACCATGATAATTTGAATTTTCATCCTACAAGTGTAAGTCTTCTTAAAACCAATTTAAGGTTAGGATAATAATTAAGTTATAATGTGATGAATTTCATTTATATTTGGGTTTACCAATTTATCTATGTTATATCATTATGGTTTACATTTCATAACCATTTTCATCCTATGTATGGGGTTTCACACCTACATTTTGAAATTTTGGGAACTTTCAAGAAAACTTCATAACTTTGAGCTTAGGATTGTCCAAGAGGACTTATTATAATCAAGGAACAAAGTAATAAGAAATAAATACACAACAAAAATTATGAAAGAAAGAAAACAAAGGAAAACAAATAAATATACACATGCTTATATACAAATAAAGCACACAAAGGAAAGAGTTGAAAGGAAACTAGCTAGACTACCTACTCTAAACCTAACCATATTACAATTTACTTCATGAAGACCTATGGATGAGTAATAGATATTTAGTTCTTGAATTATTTCCCATTGTTTGATAATTTAAAATATTAGTGTAGTGTTTTTTCCCATTGGGTTTTGCCTACACGGCCTTATGGCCATTCTATGTCAATTAAGATTCCTTATGTTAGTTATAAAAGGGTCACATAGGCTATTTATATGTTTAATATAATTATTTAATTAAAAACATTAGAGGTTTCCTCATGTTTCCCTAATTTTTCTTATAAGTACCCCACTTTTCCTTTTTTGAAGGTAAGACAGGTTAATGTGATTATATGCAAGCAACCATATTTTGCAATATTGCCATGTGAAGACAAGCTTCTTCCTTTTTTGTAATTTATCTACAATTTCATTAATTTATACATAGATTTGTATAATATTATGTGCAAAGATCAAAGATCATGGCCAATCTGACATGATATTATAGCTATTTTTGCCAGTTTTATAGTAATCTTTGTGGTGAAATCTTTCTAGATCCATTATTCCAGCAAAAAAGAAGGGTTTGGTGGGACTCCTTGGAGAATTCATGCAAAGATTTCCATTGGAGCTTTATATATCAAAACTAAATATTCCATTGGTTTTATAAGGTGTCAAATCCTTGGGATGAATTATAAACTTGACCTAGTTCTATAATAGTCAAAATTTCCTCTTTTTTTGGCATCCAAAGATTTCATTTTTCATTTTCAAAAAAAATATATACTTCCTATGTTGCTGTGCAAAAATGCCTTTTAGGTTTTCTTCCTTGGGTCAAAATATCAAATGGATATCTTTATTTTTTTTTCATAGATGAATTATTTTAAAACATTTTTGGATTGCCTCAGTTTGAATGTCATCAAACCTCTATGCTACTTAGATCTACAAGAGGTCATTACTTCAACTCAACAGTTGATTAACTTCAAGTTACATGCTTTGAAGAGTCTAATAACCAATTTAGACTTTTTGAGGGTTGTTACTTAGCCATAAAAGAAACTTATACTTTTAACAGTGAGTAACTTCACTTTTTTTTTAATTTAAGTTGTTTGATAAGTCTGATTACTTACCTAAAAACCAAATCGAGTTTTAGAATTTGTTTTCCTTGCAACATGAGAAGTTAATTATTCAAGGTTATAAAACTTGGATTACTTTCCCATATACCAACTTGGGTTTGAGGAAGTACTTTACTTAGGTTTGTGAAGGGTAATTACTTGTCGAGTAAAGTAGTCCATGAAACCCAAATTACGTTTCGTAGATCAATTCGAGGTTCTACAAAAATACTACTCAGGTTCTTGAAGGCTGATTACTTCTCAATTAAATTAGTTTGGAAAAAATGGATTACACTAGGGAGTCCAAATTAGGTTTATGAAGTGTAATTACTTCAAAGGGTGATTATTTCTCAAGTAAAGTAGTTTAAAAAACCTGAATTACTCTTCATGGACTGATTCAAACTTTTAGAGGGTCTTTACTGCTCAGGTTTATGGGGTAACATTACTTGATATTTTTTTCATTTCTATCTTTTATAGGGAAAAATCACAAGTGTCCAAGAATATTTGAAGTAAGAATTTGTAGGTGCCATAACTTTAAATTCATAGCTTCTTTTTGGGTGCTACTTTTTTTGAATGTGCATATTTTTTTAAGATTTACACATTTGCGATATTATTTTATACCTTTTATAAAATAGATTTTATTCGTGGTGTAATGGCTTAAAACTCACTTCAAACTTTTTTTTACCTTTCTTCTTAGATGCATTATCTACTATGCCCAACATCCCTCTCATACTCTCTCACACTAATTGTTCATAGACACATTCTTAGTGGTGCTTGATGTTTAATATAGATTGTGTGTTGCATTGTAATTTAAGGGGTGTCTTATTGATAGTTCAAGGGGCTAATTTTAATATGTGTAATCTATTTTTCACTTTCATTTAAATTCTATAAATTATCTAAATATAATCTACACTAATGGATCTAAACATTGAACCACTCACATCATTTAATTATCTCAAATGGAAGTCTAAAATGTAGCTTGCCTTGAGAGGTAAAGGACTCTATTGGATCATAATGGGTGAAGAAACTGAGCCATCTATAAATGTAAAAAAGGTTAAGTGGTAAAATATATGTGATGAGTCCTATGGATTCTTATGCCTATCAATTTTTGCTATCCTCATGTTTCATGTTGAATCTACAAAAACTCTCAATGAAGTCTGGACAATTCTAGATAAGCGTTTTGGAGTGAAACACATCATGAGGGGTCATGATCTAGATAATGAGATCATAATATTGATCCCAAGTGACTATGACACCCTAAAATACTTATTTAAAAATTTTAAATCATTGATATTATAGTTTAAACAATGTGGCATTAAGAAAATAAATGACCAGTTGATTTTATTTGTGCTTGCAAAACTAGGTCATAACTATTTAATTTTTATCTCTACATTTCATACTACCAAACATGCACTTGGATACACTTGTAAAATTCCATCATTTGATGAGTTTATTTCCAATTTGACTTAAGAATAAGATAAGTTGGTTAAAATAGGTGTACCAAAGTCTTCAAAATCACATGCCTTGATTGTCAATCAAAACAAGAAGAAGCCTTTTAGTAGTGGCAAACATGAGAAGAAACAATCTAAACCAGATCATGAGCATAATAAGAATTAAAAAAATAGATGTCAAGCCTAAGGCATCATCAAATGAGTCCTCCTCAAGTGGGAATCCTAAGAAGGAAAAACTCAAATATAACTTTTTAAAGAAACTTGGGCATGATGAATCTCAATGCATGAAAAAGAAGATTGACACCTTAACTAAGATGGTTGAGAGGAATAACATTAGTGTTCCTTAGTATTTAACTCAAAATATGTCTGCACAAGGTTTATCAAAGGCTAAAGACAACAAAAATGGTAAAAACATAGGTAAGACACTTTTTGCAATAGATTATCAACCTTTGACTTGGGTTATTGACCCGGGTGCTTCCTATCACATGGCCTCCTTAGAGGATCTATTTTCATAAATAAAGCCATGTTATGTATCTTCAATTCTCATAGGTGATAGAACTTTGGTATAAGTTAGTGTTAAAGGATCATTTTAAGTAAGTGATGGGACTTTCAATGATGTTCTATGTTTTCCTTCACTATCCACCAATTTTCTATCGGTGTACCAAATCACTCACATAGGTGTAGGGAAGTGAGTTGAGTTTACACATGATTCAGTAGTTATCAAAAAGTTGTATAATGACACCAAAGTGGATTATGGGAATACCAATCATCAGTCTAGGCTTTATACCTTTTCATAATTTACCTCATATCAACCCTCAGTTGCACTACTTACTCATGCAGATGGAGTGAGCAAACTATGGCATGAATGGTTTGGCCATTTAAATTACCATTATCTATAAAAAATTAGTCATCAAGACATGGTTTAAGGTTACCTAAAGTTAAATTATTATATGGCCTATACAATGTTTTCATTCTTAGCAAGCATCCATAAGAGAAATATGACAAGGGCAAAGCAAGGATAGCTGAACAAAAGCTAGAAATTGTCCACAGTGACATAACAAGTCCATTTCCAAAACCTTCATTCAACATGAATAGATACATACTCACATTATTCGATGACTTTTCAAGGTACACTTGGGTGTTTTTCTTAAAATTATGTCTAAGGTCTTTTTTTACTTTAAGGATTTCAAGGCAATTTAGAGAAGTAGTCAAAATATTCCATCAAAATCTTAAGGACTGATAATGGTGGGGAGTATTTCAACAACAAGTTTGAGAAATTTTTCACATTAGAAGGGATACAGATGCAACACATAGTTCCATATAGTCCTCAACAAAATGGTGTGGTCAAACATAAGAACCATATCTTGAAGGAAATAGCCAACTGCATGCTTTAATCAAAGTCTCTTGCTCCTTAGTTTTGGGCCAAAGTAATCAACTATGTGTGCTATATTTAGAACTATGTTCCACATAAAGCCTTGAAAATAATCACTCCTTTCAAATCTTGGGATGGTCATAAGCCCAAAGTGGATCACTTTTGAGTGTTTGGATCACCATTAATGGCCCATATTCCCAAGAAGAAACCGAAGGCAATGGACCCTCAGAGTCAATATTATATCTTTGTGGGGTATGTAAAAGGTACTAAGGGATATGGTATTATCCATCCTAAAATTCATGAATTTTTCATTGAAAGGAGTGTCAAGTTTCATGAGGCCCACTTGAACTCATTTATGGTACTTTAGACTCTTCAAAAATCTCATTAGACATTGATTCCACCTTAGACAGTGACTTGGATCCACTTCAAAATCCTTCTAATGATCAAGATGACTCTTATTCTTCAAGTTCAAGTGATGAGAGAATTTATGATGATTATCCTCCTCTATCTCAAACTCACACTTTAGATGATGATGAATCACCTCTTGATTATCTAATCTCATATAGTTCTAGTCCCACTTGGCTAAGATAAACACTTCAAAGTGCTTGGAAATGGGTTAGAAATCCATTGGATACAAGGTGTACACATTCATAGTTTAGGGGACTTGACATGCCTACTTGGCCATTACCTTAGATTCATAAACCTTTCATGAAGCATCTAGCATTCCATAATAGGATTCTATTATGTGATAGGAGTATAGCTCTCTAATCAGAAACAAAGCATGGGACTTGGTCCCTCTTCCTAAATAAAGAAAATTGGTCCATTACAAATAGGTTTATCATGCTAAGTATGGTGTAGATAGGTCTATTGATAAGTACAAAGCTCATCTGGTTGCAAAGGGGATTTTTTAGGTGCTTGGCATAAACTACACTAAGATATTTGCTCTTGTGGCCAAAATGACATCTATAAAACTCACTCTAGCCATCATAGCCATGCATAAATGGGATGATCACCAAATAGAAGTCAATACTGCTTTTCTACATGGTGACCTCAAAGAAGATGTCTACATGGATCAACCACAAGGCTTTGTGGAAGATTCTTCCTTGGTTTATAAACTCAATAAATCTATCTACAAACTCAAATAGGATCCTTAGGCATGGTATGCCAAGATGGACTCCTTTCTCCTCATAATTGAGTTCACTAAATGTCACTTAGATCCAAATTTCTACATCTTTTGGTAGGATGATTCTCTATTGATCCTAGTTCTCTATGTGGATGACTTGCTAATTATAAGGAGCTCACAATCATCTATCTCAGTAGTGAAAATTACATTTTCAAATAATTTTTTAATGACAAAAATGGGATTTATGCATTAATTTCTTGGGACTAAAATCATCCAGTCATACTCCAAGATAACTTTATCACAATACAAGTATTCTCTTGATTTGCTTGTGAGGTTTAACATGGATAATTATAATCTTACTCCTACTCCCTTCTTGTCTAGTGTGAATCTTGAAGATGATTGTCCTACACCATTGGTTGATGCAACTCCATATCAAAAACTTGTGGGTAGTTTTATCTATCTCACACACACTAGACTTGACATATCATATGCAGTTGGCGTGGTTTCCTAGTTTATGCAGGAGCCACATGAATTTCATTAAAAAGTAGTTAAGCAAATTATGTACTATATTCAAGGTTTGCACAACTATGGGATACATTATGGAGTAGAAACATAGGTTGATTTGATCGAATACATAGATTTAGATTGGGTTGGAGATATTCAAATTCAAAAGTCCACTTTAATCTAATTTTTTCACTTGGTTTGGGTCCAATAAGTTGGTCAAGCAAGAAGTAACATGTAATTTATTTATCATCTATAGAGGTAGAATACAAAGGGGCTATCAATGCCACCACTAAGGTAATCTAGCTTTAGGGGATTCTCATTGAGTTTGGTATCCATTTTCATAAACCAATAATTATCTACAATGACAACCAAAACACTATCTAGATTTGCAAGAATGTGGTTCTCCATCAAAGGAGAAAGCACATAGAAATTCACATGCACTTCATCAGGGAGCTTATCAACGAGTAAGTCATTGATCTTTAGTACTATCCAATATTAGAGAAAATTATAGATATTCTAACCAAGCCCTTCACATAGAGTAAATTTATTCATCTATGAGCTCTCATTAGGGTTAGGGTTTCTCTACCTTCTTCTTCCTCATATGGAGGTTCTTCACTATGTACTTGGGTAACTCATTAGGATTTCAATGTTGGGACCCAATTCACATCTCACTTAAGCTACACTTAAAGTGGGGTGTTAGTGTAGTTATTTTTCCTATTGGGTTTTGCTTACACATCTTTATGGTCATTCTATGTCAATTAAGCTTCCTTAGGTTGGTTGTAGAAGGGTCACATAGGCTAATTATATTTTTAATGCAATTATCTAATTAGGAAAATAATAGGCTTCCTCATGTTTCCCTAATTTTCCCTATATGTACCCCACTTTTCCTATTTAGAAGGTAAGATAGGTTAATGCAATTATATGCAATAAGCCATATTTTACAATATTTCCATGTGAAGACAAGCTTCTTCCTCCTCTATAATTTAACTGTGATTTCATTACTTTATACATAGATTTTCTCAATATTCTATGTAAGGATCCAAGATCATGGCCAATTTGACATAAACTCTGCTCCTTATAGATCTTTAAGCTTGAAGGTTTTATTCCCCAATGTTTCTATAATTTGGTATGGGCCAATCCATAAGGGTGTGAATTTATTATGTTTTTCGTTGGGCTTAGATGCTTTATCCCATAGGAGAACTAAGTCTCCCTATCTGAACACCTTGACCTTAGACCTCTTATCAAACCATCTCTTGACTGTGCTTTGATTCCTTCTAAAATCAGCAAAGGCTTTCTCTCTTGCATCTTCCATCTAAAGGATGTCCAAAAATCTAGAGTTGACAACTTATTGGATTTCTTCCATATATTCTTGCATAAATTTGTATGTAGACAATCTGAGAGTGATAGTAAAAATGGGTTTTTGACCATACACCAATAGAAATGGTGAAGATCTTAAGGATTGTTCGATTCTTATTCCAATAGCCCAAAGTACAAATTTAAAGAGATTATGTTAGGTCTTGGGATTGTCTTTAGTAGATTTCTTGATTGCCTTCATTAGGTTTTTATTTGTTGACTCAGAGACTCCATTCCCTTGGGGATAATGGTTGGATGAAAACTTGAGAGTGATGACATTATCATAAGCCCAATTGATCATCTCTATAGATATGAATGCAAAACCATTATTGAACACTAGAGATACTAGAGTTAAAAACTTGGTATAAATGTTTTCTTCTAAGAAGTTGATCACTTATTCAATCCTACATTATTTAGAGGTTACAAATTTAGTCCAACTTGTATAATAATCTGTGATAGTAAGGGCATACTTGTGACCTTTAGATGAGTTAGGGTTGATTACACCAACAAAGTCTAATTCCCATTTATGAGTGACTGCAGAGACATTGCTACCTTTGGCTCCTTAGTGTTAAATATCTGACATGAGTGAAATTACCTCACATGTTTATGAGCATACTTAAAAATAGTTGGCCAATAATAGATAGCTCGAAGAATTTTGAGGGTTGTGGTTCTCCCAGATAGATGTTCATTACCTAGTTTTTCATGAAAGGTGCTCATGATTTGGGTGGCTGCTTCTTGTAAGACACATCTCAAATAAATTCCTTCAAAATTTATTATATTAAAGACCCCGCTCTCGATCAAGTAGTGGGTTGCCTTAAATCTTATGGCCCTTTTTCACTCTTTAGATAGGCCTATAGGACAAGTACCATTAATTAGAAAATGTATGATTAAATCATACCATTCATTAGCTTAAAAATTATACTGATCCACTTACATAATGGTTAAACTAGGCTTAGTATTATCAATCATCTGGATCAAACCTTGGCACCTCACCAATTTTGTTGTTTTCATTTCTAAGTCATATTCCTATAAAACTGACATCTACTTGCCTCTACATTGTCCTAATTCATTTTGACTTAACATAAGTTTAGTGGTAGGGTCAAGTAAGATATCATGTACCTTATTCCTAAGATGTAATTCTTAAACTTATTAACTGCCTTAAATAATGCATATACCTATTTATTAATCAATCAATAATTTAACTCAAAATTATTAAAATTAGTACTCATAAAAGTTATTAGGTGGTCACACCCTTCAAATTTCCAAGTTAACAAAAAATCCATAGTGTGGTTAGATGGAAAGGAATAGAGGTAGAATCCCCTTTAAAAGTTAGGACTTATGAGGATGGGAACATGGCTAATGGTTTTCTTGATATCATTGAATGCCTTTCTAGAATTTTCATTCCATGTGACCTTGGCATCCTTCTTTATCATGTCATCCAGTGGCTTAACAATTTGTGTAAAACCAAAAAAAAAACATTCTTACAAAATTTATCTTACCAAAGAATGAATTTATCTCTTTCTTACTATTTGGAGGCTCTATTCTGGATATGGTCTCCACTCTTTTAGGATCAATAGATATCCCATATTTTGTTAAATGTGACCTAATAATTTCCCTTCAGTCACACAAAATATACTCTTCTTGGGGTTCAAGGAAATTCCATACCTTCTACATCTTCCAAAAACTTGTTGTAAATGCATGAAGTGATCTTCCCTATTTTTAGAAAAAAACTTTTAGATCATCCATATAAATAATGATGCACTTACTTATTAGGCCTTGAAATGCATGTTACATAGCTCTTTAAAAGGTATCATATACATTGATTATCCCAAAGGGCATCCTATTATAAGCAAAGGTCCCCACTTTATGGTGAAAGTTATCTTCATCTTATCCTCTTTACAAAATAACACTTGGTTGCAACCTAAAAAGCCATCAAGAAAATACATCATAGTTGAAATTGAAACTACTTGAATTAATTGGTCTAGGGAAGGAAGGGGATAGTTATCCTTTTCTAATTCTTTTTTCAAGTTATTATAGTCAATAAAAATTATAATCTCACCATTCTTCTTACTGATTGGCACCAAATTAGCCACCCGAGTAGAATTCTTGATGGGGAAGACTATCATAACATCTAATAATATTTAGACCTCCTTGAAGATCATGGGTTCTAGGATAGGGTTTATAGGCCTCTACATCTACCTAAATGGTTTGCAAATTTCTTTAATGGGTATAGTATGTGTGATGACCCTTGCATCCAATATGTTTAAGACATCATAGAATGATGCTATGACATCTCTATATTGGGAAAGGAGCTCTTTAGATTTATTATTTTCAATATTTGTGTAGGCCTTTGAAACATTTATGAGCTAAGGTTGATCATGGAGGCCAATATAAACAACATTATAATCATTCCCACTTACCTTGGGAACCTCAACCAATTTGTCCTAATCAAACAACCTCTCTAAAGCAATCATCCCCTTGGGGATCTTGTTTTCATTTAGATGAATTACTTTACCATTAAATTTATCCCCCTTAGATGTAATTTCATCAATATCATGAATGTATGAGCATCAAATGCCCCAAAATTGGTCATGAAATCTAATATTTACTAATCATCATTAAAGACTTGGAAATGGTTAACATTATCAAGCACCAAAGGATAGAGGATCAAATCAATGTTGAAATTAAGTGAATCTTGGTTGGGCATGAGGTTGGCTGTAGCAGATGCCAACTCATCAGTAACTTTGTTTTCTCCCCTTAGAATGGAGATGATTTCAAAGGCATGAAAAGATTCAATCAGATCCCAAACCTTGAAATTATACCTCTTTAGGTATGAGAGTTTACATTATTGTTTGATTATTATCTAGTTGACCACTAGTTTTGAATCCTCATAAACTAGTTGTTCTTTGACATTATTCTTTATATCAAATTATAAACCTAAGATAAAGGATTCATATTCATCAAGGTTGTTGGTATAAAGGAATTGGAGCCTATAAGAAGCATATTAATTTATATTAGTGGGATCAGTTAAAAATTTACCAACACCTAATCAAACATTACACCTAACACCATCAAAATGTAATTTCCACAGTCTAAGAACAACATGAGTACCCTTGGGATCACATACCTTATAAATCTCTAGGGTGAACACCCCTAATATAAGTCTATTATGTTGACCCTTTTTTTTACAACATTGTAATAAGTTATCATATGCCTCATTATTGACTCTCTTTCAACCTCGATTTGATTAGGAACCCCTTTCTAAGGTAGCCATAGGTGTTAGCAATATATGGACATGTAACTATTCAAATCCTTGGTCCATTCCCTACTCAATAAGATTACATAAACATTAGGTATATCAACAACTTGAATATAAATGAATTGATGCACCCTAAGCTCAAAAGCTAGTTACATATATACATTTAAAAGTTCCCTGATTACCCTAACTCTAGATTTATCTAATTGGGTGACAACCTTATCAGATTTAATGGGAGTCAGGCCAAGTTGTTTGCATATACCTGTAGGCATGATATTGGTATATGATACTAAATCTAATATTTATTTATTTATTTAAGTTCTTACCAAACATGATAATAATGAGCAAGAAATGAGGAGACTCAGCTTTGGACTTGTGCACAATCACATTGGCATGATCAGTCTATGGTGGATTGTTGGATTTATTTGACAAAGATTCTAGCATAAGGTCCCTTTGCTCTTTAATATATGTAAGTTAATGAAAAGTGATATTAGAATTTATCTTCTTAATGTCCTCAACTATGTTATAACCAATCCTAGAAGAACTAGGAATTTCGATGTTGGGTTTGGAAGTACTCCCTTTGGGTGGCTCAAGATTGTTTCTTGAAAAAGTGTTTGGAGGAGTTCTAAAATTATTTTGAGGTGTTGAGGTAGTCAAAGGCTATCTCTACTCTCTAATCCTCAATGGATAGATCTTCTTCAAGAACTATTGAAAGGCTTATATTTCCTCAGGGATCTCATTAGGTTCATTTTCATCTTGAAAGGAGAAATCAAAGGTGTCCACCATGAAGGCTTGATCATATGACTTAGATCCAAGGAACCTGCACCATTTTATTTGTTAAGGACCACTTCAAATGTATCCAAATCCTCTTAGAAAGCCTCAAAGGCTTTTTAAAGTTTTATATAATCAATTTATCCATGATTGGTTGTGTAATGTATCTTGCAATAGTTAGGTAATATAATATCAGTGAGGTTAATCTCCATAGTCTTTTCTTCAGAATATGGCTCATTATTCCTATCGTTATGAAAACTATCATTTTGAAACCTATTATTTGGCCTATTATACATTTGAAATTAGACTATGGGTCATTATTCCTATCATTATGAAAAGTATCATTTTGAAACCTATTAGTTGGCCTATTATACATTTGAAATGAGAAGTTCCTACGTAAAATTTTAATAGTATTTCCAACTTGTTTTTACAATTGAAGAAAATTAGTGCTCAACTTTTTTACTATTTTTAGGATAGATTCATTCTCATTTTTAAGAGTTTTAGAATTATATACCTAGTTGTTATTAGCACCATAAACTGGTACCAAGTCCCTTTGATCACATTTATTGAATCCATTGGTAGGATGATTTAAGATTCCTAAATTCTAATTGGGAGCTACATGACTCAATGGTAATTGAGTTAAGTTCGGTATCTAGTTTAATGCTAATATATTTTAGTTGTTATTTGGGAACAAGTTCATCATAGGAATATAGGGGTTGATGTTTGGGACAAAATATGTCATTTGATCTTGAGGTTGCATCTGATCATTGATGGTTACTACTTTAGCATAGGCTCTAGCTAATGAAGTTATGGTTGGCATAGATCTCTTCAAAAAGTTAGAGGTCATGGGATGTACTACATCTTTGTAAATCTCTAGACCTAAGACATCATCAGGGTTATAAGGGTCTATGGTCCTTCTAAACATTTTATGAAATATAAAATTAAAGGACTTAATAGGCTCACTTTCATCTCTTCTAATAGTGGTGAACTGATGGTAGATAACTCAATGACTAACAATCTTACCAAATTGATCTATGAAAACATTATTGAAATCATCCTAGCTTGTGATGTAATTATTAGGTGAGTTCAAAAACCATTCATAATTCACATCTTTAAATGTAAATGGGAATAACCTACAAGCTATATCCTCATGCATAATGTTTAACAATCTTAAGGCAACTTTAAAAGACTTGATATGTTCCTCAATAATTATTATACCCATTAGACTAAATGTAGGCAAATAATTCTTAGGGTTATGTGGTAGGTCATGTACCACACCTGGTACATTGATAGAAGACTCTCCTAGTTGGGCCATACTTGGAAAAATATTGAAATCATAGGTACCTTAAAGGGGTGAAGTTGGATGGGACTTGGATTTTTTTCACCTTTCTTTGTCACGTCTATCTTTTTTATGGACCTCAATCTTGATAAAAGGTTCCCTAGTCTTTGAGTGTGATCTTGTTTTAATCTTAGGTAATTCTATCTTGAAATTTGAGGATCCTGCTTGAAATATGATTTATCAAGTAAACTTTTATAAAGAACAAGAGTTGGACCTACACATTGAGCTTATTTTTCAAAGGTGGTATGAAAAATTGCAAAGGATGTTGATATTTGATTGAATTAGCTCAAAGATGAATTCAAATACATAAATATGGTCTATCTTTACAAGTACAAGCCTAAAAGAACTCATATATATGAAATATATGCCCATCTTTGACCAAAATGAGCTATCTTCACCTTAGATAATATGGATTTTCAAAGATAAAGCTAAATTTACCATAAATAAACATCAATGCCCAAATAACCTCGAAGGAAGCACAAAGATGCCTTCAAAACAACAAAGATCAATGATATTTATACTTCTAAGCAAATAATTCACTAGAAAACATAAAGATATACTGATCTTTAGACAAAATAGACCAAGATTAACAAAGATTTGAAGAATTCAATCCTAGCCCTCCTTCTAATGCCATCAGAGCTTCTTCTATTGATTATTACAAATTAACCACAAGTGCTCTTAGTGTTTAAATAAAACTTCTCATTTTATAATTTTTAAAATTCAAAGCATGAGTTGCAGATTTTGGCAATCTAATTGCCCGTGGTGAAATAGCAGTACAACAAGATAAACTATTCACAATATTTGTAATTTGGTGGTTGGGACCACCTTGGTACATTCTTCATGAATTGTTAATAATCTATGCTAATAATTAGTGAATTTTTCTCCAAATTTAAGCTACATGCTAATCTAAGTTGATATTTATAAGGAAGATAAAATTAAAGTTATCTTGGGGTAAAAAGAAGTAAAGAGAAGTGTAAGGCAAAAAATAAAAGAGTGATTACCAATTTTATCATTAAACATTATGACAAAGCACCAATTTCAAATTAGTTATAATTCAAACTAATATATAATGTAAAATAGCCTAAACTCAAATTCCACTATATACCATGCCAATTTCAAAGGATAGTGCTAAGAATCACAAGGAAGAACCAGTTCTTCTTTAAGGATTTAATACCATTATAAAATAGCACATGCACATATGAAAATAGAGTAATATGAAAATGAAAGAGAACCAAATATATTCTAGCTAATCTAGCATGATACACAAATTAGAAACCCTATGATTACAAGGATACAACTTAGAATTCCAAGACACCATTCAAATACAAGACCTTAACTAACAATTGAGAGAAAAGTTAAAATGAAAATTAACACATCAAACATAGATAATCCTTGAAAAATTCCCTTGATTATATTAATTGATTCCAATGTACAATGTTTCTCATAAATATCTCTTTATAAATAGTAATACATGCCTGTATATAAAGATCAGACATCATATCGATCAGTTACAAAATATAGGTGTAAAAAGGTAAGGACAACTGTCCTTGCAAGCTCTAAAATACACGTGCTTTTCAAAATCATACTAACCTAGAGGTAAATATGCTAAAAAAGAGCATATTCCTTTATAATGGAATATTTTATTTCAAAATTCCAAAAAATTCTACAAAATAGAATATTGCTTAACTGGTTGGTGGGGTCTCTAATTGTCATTACTAGAGGATGCTCATGGATTTTGCATGTTTCTCATCAACTAGATCTAGATCCACAATAGGCTTCATGATACACTCCTCTTGATCTACCAAGTCACCAAGTTCCTTATCATTCCTATCCATGAGTTATTTAATGCTCGTAAACTCATTTATCCTTTCCCTAGTATTAAATATCATGTCTAGGATTTTGTTGTTGTTAGCCCCAGATTTGCCTTGACTTTGTCCTTTGATTTCTTGGGTTACCAAAGTAGCTCTATGCTTAAATTATTCATCACTTATGATTCTTAGGATGGTGGGTTGTTCAATATCCTTGAGCATAGTCCCAAGAAGATGCTTAATTCTAGAAATTAACTCCTTATCATCATTCAGAAGCCTTTCCACATTATTATGCCAAGTAATAAAACTTTGAACCTTTCCAATCATAATTCCTAAAATTATGCTCAAGTGCCTGAAGCTAATGGTTTTGAATCTTGGGATCTATTTCCTTGTTTGAATATTGAGTAGTTGGCAATTTTTTCCTCTAAAGGTTATCATTGGGTGACCAGGCTCTTGGCCAATGTACACTACCCTTCTAATACACTCTACCTCAGCTTTATTGACTTGAGGGATTAAAACATGTTGTAGAATGACTCATCAAACATCTTGGTCATTACCTTAGTTACTAATAAAATTACATGTGTCTGCAAGTTTTCCTTTTCCTTTTAAAAATTTAGGATCCTCTGCTTCAAACCTTATACTCCATATTTAGCCTAAGTAGACTGGGCCTCAATTAGACTTTCAACATCCTCCTCATGAATTATAACTTTACCAAGCTACTAGCCTCCTAATAGGGTTAATACCAAAAAGGGTTCCACACTTTAGAACTTGAATTCATCTATTCCAACCACTATTATCCTGGCTGTTATTCTCTCCAACCCAACTGTGATAGGGTTAAAATGTATGGTAGTAACTAGTTCCTTAAACTAGGGAGGTTCTAGGACCTCCACACCTGAGTTACTAGATGCTCCTCAAGCATCCATTTTCTTGTCTTCTATTCCTTAGGTGGATATAATCCTCTTTTTTCTTGACCCTTCACCATAGCCCTTATTCATGGATTTATATCATCTTGAATCTCAATGTCAGTAACTCTTGTTATAGCCCATGAATGGGAAAGAGAGGGGATATTTTGTAATTTCCCATAAATGAACAAGTCAAGAATGACTATTGCATGAATAGTGAATTCATCACTAGACAAGTTTACCTCACTTGTGGGGTGAGGAATGATCAACCTTGGTATTTTTCTCAATCCCACAATAACCAATGCTAACTTTGCTTTCCTCTTCTCCATGGATGCCACAGGGACAATATCTTTTCATTTATCTTCCTTGGGCTCCACCTCCTTATCCAATTCATGGGTATCTATAAGCTCATTGAGGGCACCCTCAAGTGTCTCTTATAGTTCCAAAGAAATCATGTCCAAATATTGAATTGGGGAAGGTGGCCTTTGGGGCAGTACTGAAGCTGAGGGTACTTCCCATAGCCTTTCCTCTAATCTCACTTCTCCTAATTTATCCTTGTCCTTGCCTTGTTCATCTTGCTTTTGTTCAGGTTTCCACTGAGGTTGTGGATATGGTTGTTTCACTTGGGGTTTCTCTTGAGATGTCCTAGATGGACTAGGTAATAAATTATACTACAAATGATGCATTTTAAAAGCTTCTCCTGAGAGCTTATTATCTCTGGTTAGCATGTCTTTAAACTTAATATTATGGCCTTGGATCATGGCTAGTACTTCTTCATAATTATTAGCTTTGATATAAATGGTGTCATGAAAACCATGTTGATGTACACATTCAGGTTTTGGGAGCTTATTATCCTTCAAGTGGATAGATACTATACCCTTAATATCCCACATCTTAGGTTCATCTAATTGAAAACCAAATGAATCTATGTGTCTAGTTATTGTCTCAACTTGTTTCCAGTCCTATAGTGTGGTCCTTCCATTAATCATAGAAAAGGGGTGGAGAAGACCATTCTTATTTTCTTTATAAGTACCATCAATGCCATTTAGGAATTAGGAAGTGATTTCTTGCTTAGCTAGGTTTTTATGAACATACAATAGTAACCTACAAGGTTGAGACATGATCCTTTCAATTTTGATGACTGTGCAGTCAAGGTAATACCAGATATCACCCATCAATTCAATATAATTCTTAAATAGGGCTGGACCCTAGGCATGGTAACACTAATGATGGTCTCAACTATGGTTGGATACACATAGTCATAAATAAACTACATGTGATTCCTATACTTGAATATATGTAATTTCTAATAGTAGTATGAAATGGTGGTCTTACCATCTGGGGTCCAATTCTTAATCCCAAGGAAGTGATTGAGGTAAGAAGGGAATTTAATAGGTATGACATCATATAAAACTAGTTAGAGGTCTTCCTTTTTATGGTAGTGAACTTCTTAGTGAGGATGAAACTAATTAAATCTCCAATTGGAAGGGTAAGAATTTATTCAACCATGAAATGGATAAATGAGACCTAGATTTTGTTCACATAAGTGAATGGGGGGCTCCAAAGGCTCGGTTAAACAAGATCATTATTACCCTAATTCCCTCCATAAATTGGACTATTAGGATTTTAACCTTAAAATACTTGAAGATTTGAGGGCCTTGGTGTAACTAGGGTCTAAGGATAGAGTCCTAATCATGGTTACTTATCCACTCCTTGATCTTAGATAAATCCACATGAGGAAAATGGAGCTTATAATTTTTCTCAAATTTTAAAGGAGGAATATATGCCACTTCCTTGGAGTTTCCTTCCCTAATGATCCATTCATTATCAATTCTACAACCAACAAAAATAGAGGCAAGGACATTGATGCAATGTAGTACCTCAGGTTTTTTTGTGGTGTGGTGAAGACCAACCATCTTGACTACAACTAGGTCATAGTGCCTCTAGATTATTATTGTAATTCTTTGCTCTTATTTTGTATGGGCTTTAATTCTTTGATTTTTAAGAAGAGTTTGGACTAGTTCCTAATGCCAGGGATATTCAAGGCTATAATATCTGATTCAGTGTCTTTGAAGATTCAGCCTTCATTATTTATTGATAAATAAAGGTTGGTTTCCTCTTTCAACTATTGTCTGTGGGCCACCATTGCTTTTATTCTTGAAATTTTTTTGTACTGGTAACCAATGGTCTCTATGGAAGCTCTTTTTCACTCAAAAAACACAATTGAGCTTTATTTTGATCAAATTATGACCAATTGAGTCTGTTTGAGTCACTTTTATGTAGGATATAGGGTTTTGGAGATTTAATGGTAGAATATATCTAAGGTTGGGCTTATACGTGCCTTGGATTTTATATGGACCTATGCCTTTATACTTTTATGTTTTTGAGCCCATAAGATCTTATATTTTATCCTTTTTCACTTGTGTGGAGTCTACAAGGCATCAATTTGAACCTTTTATGGATTTTTTCATAAATTCCATTTGAACACTAGCCATTGGTATTTAAAATACCCTCTTCATTTTTCAACGTAGGATCCAAATATTGGATTAGCATGAGCAATTGATTATAATTTGGGCCCTTGATTATGATTATTTCTTTTTGGTTCAAATCTTACGCTCATGACATTTGGTGCCTTACATGCCTTATTTATTCTCCAAATCTTTTTTCAGTCCTTTGCCGAATGAGCATTGGCCACACAAAGAGATTATGGGCCTTTAAAAATTCTTGAGTCCTCATTGGATTAAAATCCAATGGTAAAGCATGTCTCATTAATCTACATATATGTTTGAATATTAAGTTAGCATATTATTAAGACCATTCCTTAGGATTAAGTCTATTATACTAAGATTTTTTCCACTTATCAAGAATGAAATAAACCTTAGTATAAGGGTTTTAAGCCTACGTTTTAAGATTTATATGCAAGGGGGTCTTGGCTTAAATATTCTTAGGCCAATGTTTACATTGTGCTTAATAAACACAATGCATAAATTTGTATAAAATATTTATGTCAAATAATTAAATATGCCCAAAAGGATCAATAAGACACCATAGCCCAATGACACATAATATTTTTTTGTATTGACAACAGACATTAAAACATTTATCTAGTTTCATTTGACCTAAATTTTATCCTATAAGGATTTTATAATTTAAGGTTCATGGCATTTGAATAAAATGTCATAGGGATCTTAAAGTATAAACTTAGACTAAGTCTATTTTCCATATTTAGATTATAAGACCATTTCCATATTTTGCAATTTGAAGATTCATAGTGTTTGAGCATGTTTTTGATCACTTCCCTTAGTATATAAGGCCATTTACAAGCTTTCCATCAAGATTTTGGAGTGAATTTTGACCTTGAGCATGATAATTCGTTAGCTTAAATTTGATGGTCATGTAGACATCAAATACGCCCTCACGGATGTCTAATGACAATCTTGTGAATGTTACTTTTAATCTAGTAAAGGTTTTTATTTGATGGGATTAAAGTTGATGGTAACTCTAACAAAAAATAAATCCTTTCAAACATCAAATAATGGTCACATGAATGTCAATTTTAGGCTCATCAAATTATTAGACCTAGTTTGAGAATACCACTTGGCAAGTCCATGGGACCTCCCATGATCTTGGGCGTAATTCACTCTATTGCATCAAAATAAATGATGAAGCATCACCTTTTGATCATGATCTGAGAGATTTCTTGTGGTTGGTTTCTTTATTAGGTAGGACCCATTTACTTTAAGTTTTAAAATGTGAAGGTGATGTGTGTCGATCTTTCAGGCCTTCTATATCTTTTTTGACCTTTTCACTAGGATTTGGTTCATCTGATTGGGTCCTCATGATAAAGTGAGGGCCATTTATAGAGATATGAGGGATTGAATAAGTTTCATCTAATGGATTATATGTAATATTCTATCAATTTTGCTTGCACCATTCGATCAAAGGCCATGATGAAGCATGAAACACTAGATCACTGAATATGTAACTTATTTAAAAATGAAGCTCAAGTCTTCCTCAATTTATTAGATCAAAATCTATGATGAAGCATGGGCTATTGGATCCTACAAGGTGCAAGGAAGTTAAGTTAGGACCACAGAGATGTAAAAGACTTAGGCTTAAGGCATTAAGACTAAAGTCTTAGTAATAATAATAAATACATTGGGACCTTAGTTTTAAAACCTTAGGCTAAGGTATAAATGAGGGTGCAATCTAACATAAAAGGGAGACTCAGGGAACCATAATTAGGATAAGGCATTAAGACTAAGGTACTATTAGTATTAATAAATACTATGAGGCCTTAGGGTTAAAGTCTTAGGCCATGTTTAGGAAATATTAAAAGGACATTGTAGAATGAACAACTTAGTTAAGAATACAAAGGAACCTCTAAATAGGGAATATAACATAGGGGACTAAGCATTTTAAGTTGAGTTTTATCTATGTTAAAAAACATGACTAAGCTTAAAACATGAGTTTCATTTTTACACCCAAAATGGATTTTAAAATGTTTCCCACCAACATTTAAATTTAAACTCAGGGTTGTCCTAGTGTTTAGGGACATGAATTTACCAAGAACATCACCATGGATCCTACAAATAAAATTCACAAAGAATATTTATTAGTACCATTAGTCTAAATTAAAGAAAGACAAAACCAAGTAAGCCTACCTTTAACAAAATGAAAGATCTTTAGATTCTATAAATGACCTTAACATTCTAAACTCCATGTTCAAGCCTTCAGGTTTCTCAAGGGTCCCAATTTTTAAAAATGGGGGTATTTTGGCCCCAATAGGATGTTGAATTAAGATATGAGTTCACCTATATAGGTGATTGGTTTGTAGCTATCACTTCACTTGAGAACATGCTAAGAGTAGTGACAAGCAAGGAAAGGATGTAGTCAATAAGATCAATGTCCAATAGGTATCTTGCCTTATGGAATTCTTCATCCCATTGAGAAATATATACCACAAGCTTCCCCTTTGACCCATGAGGAAGAGGAAAAGTTTTGGTTAGTTGTACATAGTTAATTTGTTTTCTTTTTTATTGTGTTCCCTAAGTGCTTGATAAGACATGTGCATGTTTGCTTACATTTTTTGCTGTGTATTTTCCTTTTTTTGTGTGTTTAAATATCAAATTATATTTTATTATCATGGTCAAGGTTTGGTTAAGTCTAAATATGAGTGAAAATTACTTGATTTCCTAATGGAAGGATAAGGCTACTAGTCCATTTAGCATAGTAGGCATGCTACCCCTATGAATCACCTATTTATTGACTAATTTTAACCTCCAAGGTCAAAATGACATCCTATATAGGAAAAATCATGAGTTTTAGTCTTTTAAACCTATTTAAAAGTCTTTCCATGCCTTATATGGTCTCTAAAAGGTATTTTTAAAGCCTTATCCACATTGATTAATGTTATTTTGGAGAAATTAAGGTAATAATTTATCTTGATGTGTACTAGCCTAGTCATGTCATGGAGTGATGAAACTTGGTCAAGTGGTCCCATAGGTCCTTAGGTGTCCTTAAAGTTCATTTCATGTCTTAATCACCTTGTTTAAACATTTTTTGTTGATTTCAAAAGGTTAAGGTTCTTTTGTGGACATTAATGTAGTGTTTTATAAGGGAAAATGTGATTTTTGATAATTTTCATTTAATTCAAAGATCCCCAAGTGAATAATACATAAAATAAACTTTAAAATTACCTTGAAGTAGTTATATAACTTTCCTTTGTGTTAGGATGTCATAAAATGGTCATAATATTAAAATTTAATGCTTAAAAGGGAGCTTGATCCACTTGTATAGATTTCAAGAAGTCACTTTTCAGTAGAAATATCTCAAGAGTGTCCTTTTAGCTTATATAGGTTATAATTAGGCATGGAAGTAAATTTAAATTCTCAAAATTGTAAAAAATGCTTCCTCTCTCCCATCAATCTCTTCACAAGATCATGAAGGCCATTTTCAAGTGAATGGTACAGGTTAAAAATGTAGAGTTAGGGATAATATTTTGATCAAATTTTGGGACCCATATGGAATATCAATAAGTGGAATTGGTTGATTTATTTATATCCTTATATTTATGAACAATCACTAAGGAGATAAGGTTCTTTAATTAAAAGTCGAAAACCATGATAAGGTCAATTTTAGGCTTTTCATATAAAAGAATGAATTCATTGAAGCATGATAGCAATTTTTATGTGTAATAATATGTATATAAATTCATTTCACACTTTAATATACCAAATTGGAATTTGTGGTAAGCCATTGGTAAGGAAACTTACCCTCTTTCATAATCTACAAAGTTGACTGTCATAGTCTCTATTTACTCTAGGGTTTACAACATTTGGAGGGAAGAAATTGAGGTCTTTATTAATGTTTTTATTCTCCTCAATTAAATTATAGATTCATAAACCAATCTACATGCTAACCCCAACACCACTTTCTCCAAGCAATTCACAATGTTCTCTCATTTGATGACTGTGTGTAAAAGCTACCTACACCAATGGAGTAATGAGGTATTATTTTGCAATGCAAAATGGTGTAAAATAGTCTTGAAATTATTATGAAGGTATTGAAACATAAAATAAGTTGTATTTTAACCATATAATCTCAATAAAGGTTATAAGGTTTTTCAATTACTCACAGGTTTATAGACTTGTAAGTAAGCATTCATGGGCCTAGGTTTATGGTAAAGGTGTTTTGGAAATGTAGAGTTGTAAATAAAACACATAAAAACTCATTTAAAACTAACTAAATCCATTTAATACCATCAATAAGTAGAAGTGAATGAGGAAACTCCAACTCTCATACACATAACTTATATACAAAATGACTATATACATAGTCCATATAGGTGAATGGGCACAAGTTGAGGATGGTATAATTATTAGTGAAAAAGATAAAAATGTTTTTGAATTAAGTGTTATGGTAATTGAGATAATTTTATAAAATCTCTAAGTTTCAAAAATTAGGAATTTATCCTTGATAATCCATACAAACAAGAAAAGAGACCTACAGGTTACAAGCCTGTAGGTCCTATTTTGGACAAAAGTACATATGTTAATACAAGATGAGAGTGTGTAATATGAACATGATTTAATAAGAATGAGAAAATACGTAGGTTTTATGACACTAAACCATTTAAAATCCAATATATAATTGAGTTGACTAGGGTCTGTATGCCTTAACACTCATGTAAAGGCTTATGCATGATGACACAAGGTAGAGATTTAGAATGTTATGAAAAATAAAATGGAACTTGTAATGTAGTGAAAATTAAAATTAAATTAGGTTTTAATACCTTGAAGTAAAAATGATAATTGAGAAGGTCAACTTCAAAATTACATGCTTAAACCCTCCTCTAATGACCACCTATAGCCACACTTTAAGAACGTGTAAAGAATAGTTGTGTCTTTGGAAAGATGTAGTGTTTTAGGAAATTTGAAGAAGAGATACACACTCAAAAACAATATCAAGTATTGAGATGTTAAAATTTGTGAAATTGAAGAACTAAAACCCATAAATGCATTTAGTCACTTAAATGAACACCTACAATTTTCTTAAGTAAGTAGGCTAGTTTTGGATTTAAGAAAGAGAGGGCCACCTTCAGTTAGTGAGGAAAGAATTTGGATAAAATCATGATCAAGATATGGAACTACCTGAGGTTAGATAACTCAATGGATCTAAAAATAGGTTGGGGAGAAGATTGACTACCTACATGACACACTCTAACCCTCTACACATGACCAAACAAACCTACAGGCCTACTTGCCTAGGATGAAGGTAATTTGCATGTTTTGAGAAATATTAAGTTAATATAAAAGGAGGAAGGTCATATAAATGATATTATAATTCTAATATCACATTATACCACTTATATTCAAGTGATAAACATGACTAACTAAAGCTTTAAACCTTGCCTATACAGTCAATTGGGACCTTACAAGTTTGTTTGGTTTAATTACAAATGGATACTTGTTTTAAGAGATAAATAGGACTATGGGGGGATTGAAGTATATATGTATATGATATATATTTTAATATAGTGCCAAAATATCCTTAGACTCAATTAAAAGTGAAATAAATACTGGAAACTCTATCTAGGCCTATGGGTCCTAATTCATACATAGGCAGATCTATGGTACAATCATAAAAAGGGTGACTTGATAAAGGTGACATGAGAGTATGAGTGAAATGATGAAATCAAATTTTTTTCATAAGTCTTATAAGACAATCCAAATATGGTGAAAAAGTGCCATTTAGGCTCTTAAGACCATATTGAGCACCTTCAATGGGTGTTTGCATTCCAAAGACCTAGTTTCTCTTGTTTGGTGAGGCCATGACCCTATGTATTGAAGAAAATTGAAATGAAGGGTTGTAATCAAGCCTCCACACTTCATTATTATGGCATCATTTGTTTTATTAGGTTTCAAACCTTCATGAACAAATCTTAAGACTATCAACCCCTTTCTAATGGCTTACTTGAAATGTGAGAGACACCATCTTTAACTTAGAACTCATTTGATGTTTATCTTGGGACCCAATGGTATTTGTAGGTGGTGGAGGGGTGAACTTATGGAAATATTGTTTAATTAGGAGAGAGAAAGAGGATATTTTCTTTATGATCAATCCTTAAGAATAGAACATGCCTAAAACCCTGCTAAAACCCTAGTAGTGTCCAATTAAGAGAGATGAACCTATAAATCACATGATATGAACTTATTTTATCCTAAAACCTCATGGAAATTGTTGAGGATTCAAATTAGGTTCTGAAGTGTACTTTTTATTTACTTTTAGTTGTATGAACTATAATAAATGCATTATTTTATAATATTTTTGGTGTTTTATAGGTGTTTTAGATAATTGGACACTTGAAAATTATTGGAAAAGGTAACCTAAGTTATATTTCATTAATTCAATCCTAACCATCTGCATAGGAGACCTTGAAAGTGATTAAACAAACATCATTTTTCAAATTAGTCTCAAATAGGCCTAAAATGAGACTAGGTTTCAATGCCATTTCATGGTTCTCATACTTCCAAAGGGTCTCAAATTTGAAATAGAGGTTGGTCATAGGATAGGTAAAATTAATCACATGATTTTGGGTACTTTCACATATGTGGGAGAGATCTGGAGCATAAAATTAGTCTTCTAGGCAAGGAGGCTTAATTAGGAGAGAGAAAGGTAGAAAAAAAAACTTCCATGCACTCTTAGGACCTAAGACTTACATGGATTTGTAAAGACATATTGGGTCCTAAAATATGCCCTTAGTTTCTCATTACCATCTGTAAACTTCCTTACATAAGGAGGTTTACACATTTTTAGGGATATAAGGAATGAGGTCATATGAGGCCTTTTGGTGTAAAAAAAATCTTGAGGGTAGTTTAAATGAGTTGTATGTATGATATAATGTGAAGAGGCCATCCATGGAGAGAGAATGAGTTGGATAAGATGAACTCAAGTTTTGACACTTATAATCAAGAATGGCCTAGTGAGATGAAGATACATCTAGACACTTTGTAAAAGAATAAGGTGATGTGTCAAAGGGAACCTTATAAAAATAGTTTAAAGGTGTCAAGGGTAGAGAAAATATGTAACTCAACATGACCTAACCATCAAGAAGGCCACTTGTCATTCCATAAGCCAATGCAAAGGAAAGTTTTAGAGAGCTAGGTAAGGTGTCAAGCAAAGTTTTAAACTTCCACACCACTTGGAGTAGAAGAGTATCTTCAGTAGACCAATACTTGTCTTTAAATACCTGATGAATAATTTTCAAGATCCTTTCTTGTTGTAACTCTCTTTTCGACACATGTCTCTCTATCTCCCCTATGCCCTTTTCCTTATCTCACATTTATATATATACTAAGGCTTGATATGATAATTTTGCATCCTCCACCTAGATATGGTGAATCTCAACCCATTTCTAGCCTTTGATCAATGAGAATAGTCTAGTTTTACCTTCTCTATGGACTAGTTTCAATATGCATGCTTGACTAGTTGATCTTACTAAGTGATAGTCTTACTTCTTTGGAATGTTTGTACTTGTTTATCATTCATGTTCAGTTTGAAATCATTTTTATAAGTCTATTAAAGTGTCTAAGTGAGGTGTAAGTGTTTAGTGAGTATTCTTTTGAAAAGTTTCATGTCACGACCTCTTGACTAGTCCTCCTATCTCAAGCACTCTTCACAACCTTCATGAGAAACATTGATATAGAGAGGCAGATTTGAAGTAGTGTGGTGTATAGGTTATTATCTTATTTGAAGTGCATTTGAATTTTTTTGGTAATGTTCAAATCATATTTGGTGCATCACCTCTATTAGAATAGGTTTCTCTCCCTTTTCCTTTCAAGTGGTAGATTAGTCTTTGAGCCTAAGTTATTCATTAGGGGGAGCTATCCCCTTAACCTATAGATTTACCTCTCTAATAGGGTATCCATAACAATGAGGTGTTTCCATGTTACATCAAATTTGGAATGATTGAATTAACTTAAAAAGGGTGTAAATTTTATTGATTATAGGTCTCATGCAAGTGTAGATTTTATGCATAGTCAAAAATAAATTTTTTATAGCCACATAGGTTGGACCGGTTGGGTGGGGTTGATGGTTTCCATTGGCCAAAAAATGGTTTGAATATTGGATGAGTAAATTAATACATGTTAAAGCTAAGGGTTAGGCACAAACCCCTGGGGATTAATGGTAGTATAACTACACTAGATGTTGGGGATTAATGGTAGTATAACTACACTAGATGCAAATAGTCTCATTAGCCACATGGTCTATTGCTAGTGGCTACTTGGAGAAAGGTTTTTAGAGATGGGTAGAGGCTAGGGGATAGAATTTTTAACCCTTGTAGAGAATATTTAAGCATAATAATATTATTTTAAAACCAATAAAAAATTATTCTATAAATATTTTATAATTCTCTTTTGCATTTAAACCTTCTAGATTTCCTCTGCAAGTATAATTTAATGGGATTTTAAAATTCATGGGACCAATTCACTACATATCTACTCATAAATAATATTTACAACATCGAGTAAATATTTTAGCCAACTTTTACATGAAAATTTAGTCATGAATAAACCATTGACCTGGATAAGATCAAGGTGATTATTTTTCCCTAAGGAATATATAAACATCACTGAACATCACCTTAAATAAAGACAAATTCCTTGATGGATGTGGATTATAAATAGTAGTAAAGAACTATCTAAAATTTAAAAACATATATCCCCTAAAATAATTCCATGTTACTCATACATAGAAAGAAACAAGAGATAATAAAATGGTCTA
The DNA here is from genome assembly GCA_037957365.1 of Torreya grandis. Lineage (NCBI taxonomy): Eukaryota > Viridiplantae > Streptophyta > Pinopsida > Cupressales > Taxaceae > Torreya > Torreya grandis. The sequence goes on from JARHVA010007379.1 coordinate 693,024, forward strand.
ATTACAAAGATAAGTTGTTCAATAAGTATATTCCCAACTACAAGGTGTGAATAAAATAACTACACACCTAGCATCACTACTTCAGCATACAACCTTTAAGAACAATAATTTTTCATGGAAAGGTTTATAAAAATAATTATGATTAAGAATATTGTATGAATATAAGTTATTTTACCTATAATGTTCTTCCAAGAATTTATCCAACATTTTGAAAGAAAACACTTAAACAAATAATGGTCCTAGAACACAGATGGGTAAGACACTATAAATGGTGCTACTAATACACATGATATTTGGAAATTATTTCCATTTTTTTATTATATGTGTGAAGGCATTACATGGAATCACTGAATTACGTAGAATGTCAGCATCTCTATCCATATTTTATAAATAACAATATATTGAATTTATAATGTTGAGTAAGCATACATCTAAATTTCCAATCTCTCTACCCTTACTCATGACTATTTCCAGTTTAAATGTTATGATACTTAATTTATTAAAGGATGGACTATTATTTACATGGTATCTTTGGTAAAATCTATGCTACATTCATCAAATATTTGATCCCTTTTTTATTTTTTATTTTTTCAATTAGATTAAGAATTAACATTTCTAAGACTTTAAAACATTAAAAACAAAGTGGAAATTCTATATTAATTTTGGTATTGTTGAAAAATACATCTTAATAATGTGCTTAATATATCATAACAACATAGAGAATAGATTGAGTAAGAAGCAACCCATGATAGGGTTGTATATATGGTGAGATCAATGAGGTATGGAAGGACACAATTTATTTTCAAATATTTTTTATTACATGTTTTTTTTGGTCTCTAGAGTTATGCTATGCACTCCTTTTTCCTTACTATATATTGAGCTTATTAGCATCATGAGCTATGTTTGGCCTTTTCTGGACATCAATATTATTATCATTATTTTTTCACTCTTTTGTGCTAGAAAAATATTTGACTCATAAGGGGATTTATGTAGCTACTTTATGCGATATGAACTTATATAGTTTTATTATTCTTGAATCATGTATAGAATTAATCATAAATTTAATTTTTAATACATTGATTCCAACAAATTATATATTACATTTGAAATAATTTATTATTTTAATTTTATCCATATATTATTATGATGTAGAGATATGAAATTTTCCATAAACATATAATTGTGGAGACATGGGACATGATGAGGTTAACAATCTAAGGTAAAGTAGTGATGATTGTAATTGACTAAAAAACCATAATGTTGAATTATTTGATACATTTTTAATGGTCCAATAAGAAATCACCAAAGTATTTTTCAAAATTGACATGACCATGAGACATATTATACAAAGACTTAAAATATGTCACATGAATGATATTAATGTTAATTGCATTATATGTAGAATTATGTTGTATAAAAGTTGTAATTATGTTTGGTAATTGAGGATTAAGGTATTAAGTTATCTAAATACAATTAGTTGAGTGAAATTGGGGATAAGGTTGAAAAAAACTAGGTATAAATAATTCATAATTTAGTAGATGAAAAACTTAATTATGTGAAGGAAACAAATCAAGTTAAATTTTTATGGTATATTGGAACTACATAATTTTAACAAAGACTTGCAATGAATATTTTTGGAGAGATGTTAGTGATGTCATGGAGGTGTCCTGGTGAGTGGATAAAGTGGTTTTTATAGCCTAAGTAACAATGAAAATGTGTGCAATGTGCTTGTCTTAGTATGCTTCAAGTATGCATAGCTGATCTCTAGAGTTTGACTAGTTAGAGACTTTCAAGGATAAGTTTAGTGATTGGAGCTTGTGAAAGAGGTCATTGAGATGATTTATATTATTTGAGATCTTATGTGAATAAGTTAAATTCATTTGGTAGTCCATATTTTTTCATGTAGATAGTTTGGGTTGAGTGGTAGAAAATCTTAGTAGGTAGTTTGCTGACATCACCATTCCCACATGGGAATGAGTCAAGGTGAGCTGGTCATATGGTTGTGATAACATTAGTACCTAGTTATTTTTAAATAGATCCCATGTCATGAATTCAAGCATGGTTAAATATATGAGGGTGAAAATTTGGCTTCTAAGATAGAATTCACTATTTTCCCATACTTAGCCAAATTTGTAATATAGCTAGAAAGAGTCGAGTAAGCAGTTTGATGGTGGAAGATATCACATGTATAGATGTTTCAGGAGAAGGTGATCATATGGATTTGTTCATTTTTAGGACCTAGTTTATTTTCTCTAATTTTTAGATTATGAAATATA